>CATIWQ010412663.1:0-33450 GCA_949673415.1 Euphorbia schlechtendalii | reverse complement strand
AACATTTTTGGAATGGTAACTTGCTAAATGTGGCTATGTGAGAGCGACCCGTACTAAGCATAGTTTTGACGTTGTTCAGTTTATATAATAGTCTTATCTCATTTGCGCTAAGATTAGAAAAGTTATTTCATGTGTTGCTCTACGGTGAATAATTGAACATCTAAGTATTTAGAACCGGGTTTGTTAGATTAGTCTAGTGCGTCGTAGCATCTTCGTTGATCTTGCATGTTTTCTCTGCTATACTTGTTCGTAGTGAAAATCTATGTATTTAGAGTCTCTCATCTGTCACATCTATATTTACTCAACTTTCATTCTAATCTTGCTATCCAAAAATCTTAAAACTATTTTTATTTCTATTTATTTTACTTTGTCTTTCCTTATTGATCCTTAGACCTAGTTCCTTCCCTGTGGGTTCGATATCTTTTAAAACTATATCGCAACTGTATACTTGCAGTTATCATCATTTTTCTATGTGATAAGGGGTATTGACAACACCTGCATTTTACGTGAACAAGTTTTTGGCATTATTATTGAGGACAAGCCTTACGAAACAAGTGTAGCCAAATCTTGTGAATAAGTTATTAAACTTATCTGTACAAAAGTGGCGAACAGCTGTGTTGAGTTAGCTTTTTTGAAATAAAAAGTTGTATTCCTTAGACACTTAGAGAATATTTGATACTTGTTTTGCTAGACACTTAGAGAATATTTGATACTTGTTTTGCTAATATTTTCTGTGAGAAACAGAATATTCCTTTGATGCTTTTCAGGAGAAAAAGTGTTGAAATTAAAGAAGATATTCCTGTGGTCCACACATTCAAAAGGTGTCAATACGGAATGTGGGAGATTCCTCACTAAAGTCCAAGACAAAAGGAATCCTATAACATGTGCCATTTCTTAGTGTCTCCGCATGCCTCTGCAAACGTTAAAAAGTCAACTAATGATAGAATGCCACGTTTCATCTTGCACGTCTCTCTATTAAAATGGATTACTTGAAGTCAAACGAGTCTTTGGCAATGGAATTATATCACGCTTCAACATTTGAAATCTCTATCTCTAAATATCCTGGAATCTGTCTTCAACGGGAAGATTCGAAAGATTTGAAGAGAAGAGAAATTGAAGAGCTGTCAGGACGAGAAGTTTGCAACGGCTAATTCCAAGAGCTTCGACTATAAATAGAAGACTAGAGCAGACGTTCAAACTTGGTGAATCACCTTGAATTTTTTAAAGAGCTGAAACTCTGTTCATTTACTCCCAGCTTCAAGAAATTCCAAATCAAGCAATCAGCGAACAATACAATTTCTTATCTGTTTTTCAAAGAGAAAATCACTTTAGCTTTAACATTGTAAAAGATTCAACAATCTACAAGTTGAAATATGTGTTCGAAATTCTTTTTATAAGAAAATTGAGTGGCAGTTTGGGAAGGGTACCCAAATTGTGATCTGAGAGGTAGTTAAAAAGAAAGGTACTTTCTGTAAAAGAGTCTACCCGTTGTAAAGGCTTCTCCACCTAAGGAAGGAACGAAACCAATAGTGGATTAAAGCTCGGAAAGGAATCCGGGGACCAGAGGTAGTCTAGGGGCTGAACCAGGATAAATCTCAAGTGTTGAAGTTCTAACCTTTCTTGTGCCTTTATCGCATTTCTCATTAATCATCTTATCTCTCTTATTTCATTGTTTTGCTTGAAAAACCAATCCGTGCTGAGTAGAGAACTCAGCATACGATTGAAGATAAACTATGCCAGCCAAGCTGGGCAATTTATAAGTTTTTAGACCAACTCAGCAAGTAGTACTCAACACATTGCATCTGAAAACTTTAACTTGATATATATTTATAAAAATCAAAAAGTAACCAAGAATAGCAATCACCCCCCTCTACTGTGTAATTAAGCCATTTAAGGACCAACAATCTCAAATGCAAAAGTATTCTTTCCGGGATTTTTGGGACTTGGATCAGTTAGAACGTAATCCAGGTAGTAGTTTTGAAGAGCTCCTCTAACAGTCTTAAACCACTCATTGAAGTTGTAAACATTATACTTGATATTGATAAGAGGACCCATATCAATAAGAGTATTTTTGTTAGTGATCATATTCAACCTAGGTATAAGTTCAGACATTAGTATATGTACATGCATTTAATATAAGGTCTTTAATTAAATACACAATCCCTACTATTTTCATCGAAATTCAAATATCCACTTCTATTTAAATTCGGGAAATTTGGTCCAACCAATTTTCCTTAGTATGTAGCATCCACAACCATTCATCATGACCCTCACTATAACAGGTCAAGCCATAACAACATAACCATGGTTGGAACCCGTCCATTTGCATTCCATGCAATTGCTAGTCCATTTGAGTTCTCTTTCTCGAGACATGCGTACCTAATTGTACGACTCCTCAAATATGTCTCTAATTTGGCATTAGCTCCACTAACATAGACAACTAACCCATCTTTTTTAAGGCATTAACCCCATCTAGTCTCATGACAAAACACATGTTAAGGGAAAGCATGTTGTTAGGTCCGAGAATATCTGAGGATTTTTGAGAAAAAATAATGGAGAAAAATTGGTTTAAAATAATAAAGTTTGAAATCCAAACGTGTTTTGAATTCGAATATAATCAAAGAATTTCCAAGAAAGATGTAAGAAAATCAAAAATATTTTATTAAGAAAATTAAATTTTTTCCGTCAATAAAATAGAAAATATTTTTTAGAATTTCGTTGAAAAGAAAATAATTTTTTCAATAATTTTTTTATCCCTTTTCTACTGTTTGTCACACCCTCACCTGCGAGGGTCAACCCTTGCTGCCCTCACCCCCCTCGCTATCAAGGGAAAGCACCCTCGCCAGCGAGGATGGCCCATAAGCATTTTCATGTGCGACTTCTTTAATTTATTTTTTTAACTTTTTAATTTATTTATTTTTTAAATATTATATATATTTATATACTTATATATGCAAATTTATTTTCTCTTTATTTTTCTTAAAATATATACATATATTTTCTTAAAATAAAATGATCTAATTAAATTATTTTGTACCCTTAAATATTTATTTATGTCCCTAAAAAATATTTGAACACTTTAAATTTTCACTTTGAGGCTTTTAAATATTTTCTTACGGTCCTAAACATTTATTTAGATTCCAAAATATTATTCTTTTTAATGAGAAGAGCTCCCATTTGAAGATCATCGGATGGTCGAAAATTGTGGAATTCAAGGATAAAAATCTCGAAAAGCCGTCATCATCGAACTCGTAAGCTGTTACAAAATCACGTGCGCACACTACCGCCAACTGCAAAGGAGACTCGACATGCTTATGATTGAAGTTGTCAAGAAAGAAGTGATCAGACTCATGAAGGTTAACCTCATTTACCCCATCTTTGATAGTGAGTGGGTTAGCCCTATTCAAGTAGTTCCTAAGAAGATAATGATCAGGGTGATTGAAAATGAAGTGAGAGACTTGGTCCTAACTAGAGCACAAAATGGATGGGGAGTCTACATAGATTATCGGAAGTTGAATGCTGCAACCAAAAAGGACAACATTCCACTCCCATTCATTGATCAAATGCTAGAGAGATGGTAGGAAAGTTTCATTACTATTATATCGATGGAATTTCAGGATTCTACTAGATCCTGATAGCACCAGAAGACCATAATAGACCACCTTCACATGTCTTTTTGAAACTTTTGCTTACAGAAGGATACCTTTCAGTCTCTGTAATGCTTCTGCTACCTTCTAGCGATGCATGGTAAGTATCTTTTATGATTACATAGAGAGCATTATTGAAGTCTTCATGGACACTTTCAAAGTGTATGGAGACTCGTTCACAACATACCTTAACAACCTTGGTCAGATCCTTAAACATTTATTAAGTCTAACTTGGTACTTAGTTATGAAAAATGCAGTTTTATGGTGGATCAAGGTATGATTTTAGGTCATGTTGTTTCCAAAAAGGGTATAGATGTAGATAATGATAAAATTGATGTTATTCAATCCTTACCTTACCCTACTTCTCTGAAAGAAGTTAGGTCTCTTCTTGGCCATGCTGGTTTTTATCATAGGTTTCTAAGAACTTGTAAAAAATCATGGAGCCAATGTACCGATTACTTCAAAAAGATGTTGACTTTGAGTTTGGAGATCCTTGTAAGGAAGTCTTTGACAACTTGAAGGAGAGGCTAATCTCTACACTAACTCTTCAACCAGCAAATTTGGAATACCCCTTATAGATCATGTGTGATGCAAGTGACAAAGTAGTGGGAGCATTTTTGGGACAATGACAAAGAGCATCATGTCATATATTATGCCTCTAGGATTTTCGACACAGCTCAACGGAACTACACCTCCAGTGAAAAGGAGCTCCTTCCAAAGCTTTAGAAAAATTCAATTCCTACCTTCTATGTTCAAAGGTCATTGTGCACTCAGATCATGCAACATTATGCTACCTAATGACCAAGAAGGATGCCAAACCAAAACTAGTCTATTGGATTCTTCTTTTGCAAGAATTTGACTCAGAGATCAAAGATAAGAAAGGGATGGAGAATTTGGTTGTAGATCATCTAAGTAGACTTAGCAACCAAGAGGAACCAAAAGACATGAACGATGAGTTTACTAGAGAGAGTCTCTTTGCTATCACAAAGACTCCTTGGTACGATGATATTGTCAATTTCATCTCCATCGAGAGGTTTCCTTATCACTTCACACGTAATGACAAAGACAAGATGAAGAGAAAAGCGGTTAAGTATCATTGGGATAACCCCTATCTATGGAGACAAGGGAATGATTACATTTTAAAGAGATGTATAACAGGAGAAGAGATCCCTAATCTACCCCAAGTTTGTCACACTGAGATTTGTAGAGTTCATGGTGGACCACAAGGAATAGTACAATGCATTTTGGGATGCAAATTCTATAGGTCACACATCTTCCACAACTACTATATGTACTACAAGGTTTATGATAACTACTAAACACCGACAACCTTAGTCATAGAGACCAACTTCCAATGACTCCAATATTGGTTGATGAGATCTTTGACATATAGGGAATCGATTTTATTGGTCTCTTTCCTCCATATTTTGGATTCAAGTACATCCTCCTTGCAGTAGATTATGTCTCTAAGAGGATAGAGGATAAAGCAATGAAGAATGATGATGTAAAGATTGTAGCTGACTTCATAAAAAACAACATTATATGCAGATATGACACACAGAGACTACTTATCAATGATCGTGGTATATTTGCAACAAAAAGTTCTATGCCTTACTGAAAAAATGGGGAGTGAAGCACATGACTTCAACAACATACCACCCACAAACAAATGGATAAGCTAAAGTGAGTAATAGAGAGATCAAGCTAATCTTGGAGAAAATAGTCAACGCCAACAAGAAAGATTGGAGTCTCCATCTCTTTGAAGCTCTTTGGGTAGTGAGAACAACATGGAAGGAGCTTATAGGGTTGTCTCTGTACAGAGTTATCTATGGAAAAACATGCAATTTACCAATAGAGGTTGAGGATAAAGCATATTGGGCAGACAAAGAGACTAACTATAGAATGGATGTAGCTCAAGAACAAAGGAAATTGCAAATGCAAGAGTTGGAAGGGATCATAAATGAAGTGTTTGAGAGTTCAAAAGCTTGCAAAGAGACCACTAATCATCACCATGATCTCCACATTTATAGGGAAAACTTCAGAGAGTGATGGAAAGTTATACTTTTCTAGTCCAGGCTTAAATTATTTCCTAAAAAATTGAGGTCTCAATGGATTAGTCCTTTCATAGAGACCAAGGTATTTCCTCATGGAGTAGTCATCATCAAAATCACAGTGACACACAAATCCATAAAAGTCAACATGCATCGTCTCTAGATATATTATGAAGGATTCCAAGCTCACTTTGAGGAAATTCATCTCATAGAGAACTCTAACCCCACACCATGATTTCGGTGTGAGGAAGTCGAGCTAAGTGATGTTAAAATCAAAGCGCTCTTGGGAGGCAGCCCAAGCATTAAATTTTAAGAACAATTTATTATTTTAATTACTTTAATTTGGATTTAATTTTTGGATTTTTAATTTTAGGATTTTTATTTTAAAATCTAATTAAGATTTAGTTTAGTTTTAGATTTAGATTTCTATATAATGATTAAGTACACTTGATTAGGACTGAGAAAGTTCTCTTAATGACAGAAGAAGAAGAGTCACACTAATAGGAAGGGAAACATAGAGTCACCCAGAGATAGGGAAGAAACAAAGAGTCACACGCAAAGGAACGAGAGAGAGAGAGAGAGAGAGAGAGTAATGGTCTAAAAGCTGTCCATGTTCAATAATCTCTCACTCCAAGCATGGGCTGATACATGAGGTCACAATGGCAGTTACTCAATTAACTCTAAGTCATCATTGCACTACCATGATTACCCAAAGGTCCCTTTATTTATGATTTACCCCTAGATTGATCCCCAAGCACATTTTCCTCTATAAATAGGACCTTCACCTCTCACTTTCACCCACACTTACAATCTACTCTCTCTTTAGAAAGCAAACAAACTTCTCTCTTCCTTCCCTATAGAAAAAATGGCTTCTCCTATGAAAAACACTCCCTCAACCACCACTAAGACCACTCGCTCTACCATAGCCAAGACTAGTATCCTGCCAACCACACTCATGGCAAAATGAATACTCTGGTCACCGCGAGCTCTAGTAGCGACACCTCCTCTACTCCCCCTCAAGTAATCCCCCTCAACACAGTCTTCCCAAAGATCATCCAAAAGGGAGAGGACTCGCTCGTTGTGGAGTCCAAAGATAAAATTATCATCCTCGATGATGGTGATGATGAGGAGCGCACTCCAATGTCTACTCTAGTCCCAGCGAAGCACAAGCTTCACTTGAGGAGCTCCAAAGTTGCAAGGAGCAAGAAAGCCAAGGTTTTGGAGGAGAAGACTCCATTCTCCTCCAAGGGGAAGGTGTTCAACACCTTTAGCAAGCCTGGTCCTCGAGGTATTTTCAACAGCTATAAAGGAGTGTCGCCCAAGCCATCCAAGTCTGCATACACAGAGACCATGGAGAGTATCGATACCAAGGAATAGGTACTCACTGTCTTTACAACAATTTACTAGCTCCCTCCGTTATTCATCCCATTACTAGCGTATCAAGAGCTGGTGTGGGTTTTCTACTCTACATTCACCTTCAAGCAAGACTACCAAAGTTACGACAAGCCCAACGTCATGAAGTTCCACCTCCATGGGAGGAATTTTTCTTGGATTCTTGACAACTTCAATAAGGCACTAGGAGTCACAGACCCTTTGGAAGATATGTGTGATGCCCCCCTCCCAATTTTGAGTCCACATAGACCTACTTCTCTCTATCCAACAATGATTCCCTAGTGACCTCTTGGAATCCTGGAGACTCCAAAGCCTGTTATATCCACTAGCCTCATCTTCACTATTACCATTGATCCTCATCTTCAATTTCTCGAGTCACCATAAGAGCTTCAAGACCATCAATGAAAAGGAGCTCAACATCTTGTAGAGCATGGTAACCAATAGGAAGCTCTACCTAGGCGCTTGGTTGGATAGCCAGATCCAAGTCTCTCTAGGTAAATGGAGAAATCCTCCCATTTTTGGCATAGTGATCACAATGATAGAACTTGGGATGGATCACTTTGATCCCTCGGGATACACTCCACTTCCTAAGACCATTCTACTCAACATAGAGAACTTAGAGACCATGCTGATGGTGGAGACCTATACCGGGACCAAGTAGATGTGTCCCCTTAACCATCCAGAGACTAAAACACCCACTCCTACTGATCTAAGGGTTGATATGGAGACTCCCACAACAACAACAACAACAATAGAAAAATTAATGCATGCCGCCTACACCAAGCTCTCGATAAGTTTAGTGCTCTCAAGAATCAATACCAGGACATGCTTAACAACTCTCTACAGCTCGGTACAAAGAACGAATACCTTAAGACTAATTGTGATGCCCTAAAATTCAACTTAGAGACTCTTTATGATCATCTCCAACTTAAGCCATTCATACATCATGCTCACCAATGGGACCAAGATTAGGTCTTTGTTAATTTCTCCTCTTCACAAGGATAATAACAAATCTTTTTACCATTTTTCCTTTTCTTTTTCCATTTCTGGTTTTCTTTTTATTTTTAAGGATATTTGCATTAGGTACAATGCAAAATTTAAGTGCGAGGAGGAGAATATTTCTCTTTGCTTTCTTTTCTATTGATCTTTTTGCGTTTTTAAATTTTAGGACTTAGTCTTTTTACTTTGAATTCTATCATTTTATAGTCTTAATGTAAAAATTTAAATTTCTATTTGTACGTCAAAATTAAAAAAATTGGTATTTCAATTCTAGCGTTTTCTCTTTACTTTCCATAATGAATTGCTTTGTACTCTAACTTGTTACAAAGAAATGAGAAAATGAAAAGATGAGAGAAACCTTCATAATGACCAATTAAACAAGTAATAAAGACCGAGTTAATTAACCTACTTGGCATCGTGAGCTGTTTTAAGCAAATTTTTTCTGGTGATTGAATTCTGAAAGTCGATTTGTAAGATTTAAGTCCCAATGAATGCCTTAGAGACTTAATTTATCTTTGCATTTAGACTTGGTTTATTTCAGCAAGGTGTTTGTACCTTTGGACCTTCACCGAGACCTTAAACTATTCTTTTCAATATACTTGGTGATTTATTTACTTGCTTTATTTTCAATTTTGTTTGAATCTTAGAAGAAATAACATTGTTCGATTAGGACCCAGATGATGACTCTTTTATTAGTGCGCTTTTAGACTGAAGAGCTAGACTTGGCTCATAACTAGGTGAAGTCTCTTTCATAGGATCGAAGAAAAAAGAGCATTGTTTGGCTAGTAACTAGGCAATGATTATTTCATATGTTTTATTTGGCTTGCAAAGAAAAAGAAAAAAATTTGAAATTAAAAAAAATGAAATAGTTAGAAAAAAAGAAAAAATTAGTCTTTGTTTATTTTTAGTTTTGGCTATGCGTCTAAGGACCCCGCCAAGCGAAAAGACCAACTTAAAAGGTAATTGTGAAGTTTTCCTTTGAAAAGCTTATCTCTCTTGTGTTTTCAAGCAAAGTCTTTATACTTTCTTAAGGATAACTCTTTTATTGGACTCTCGGTGCTTGATAAGGAACTCTGCCATGATCTCGGTGAAAGATCTCAGTCTCTTTGTGAAAATTTTTAGGATCTTTAAGTAGTTCTTATTCTCTTTTCAACATGTTCTTTGTATTTATACTTGAGGGCAAGCATGGATTAAGTGTGGGGAGATTTGATAGGTTGTAAATCCAACATATTTTTATACTAAATTCTACATCTTTATGGGCATGTTTTAGTCTTCATGAGCTTTTTTACTATTGTTTTCTATCATTTTAGGATTTTTAGGTGATTGGGAGAAAAGTTGATTAAAACAACCAAAATAGCACTTCATCAAGGTCCCCGATATGTTCAACAAGAGATATTTAGTCTCGGTGATTTTTGCAAATCCCATAATCTTCTAGAACATAAAATGCATATCCAGTTAGAAGATAAAAGCGTAAAAATCAAAGGAAGAATCATCAGTTCGGGCAAAGTCCATTTCCAAGAAGTTTTGATTAAGAAAAGAGTTATTCTCCTTCACAATATCTATCTTGATGAAAGAATAAGGCTCTAACATTTTTTCCAAGTGAAAGACTAAAGGATAAAGCCAAAGAAGGACAAACATTATCAAAGGCAGATACTAAAGCAAGAAACTAAATTCAGCCAAACTACTATGAATAAAGACCGAATCTCACAAGAAAAAGAGTCTAGTTTAGTCAAGTCTAGTCGAGTTTAATCCAATTTAATTTAGAGTTACAATCATCTTTACGTTTAGTTTTCCACATTTGTTTAGGCCTAATTCTACTTTTCTCTTGTTTAATTCAATTGCTTTTACCTTTTCCAAATGCTTTTCAGTTTGATTTAATTTTAAGTTCGCAATTTATTTCACAAGTTCGTTAGTTTTATTCGCAATTTTACATTCAAGTCTCTGTATCTTTTATTACTTTTAAATTCCAATCATGTCTAGCTAATTTCTTAGTGACTTGACCAAATAAGGGACAAGACCATGTTTGATTAATTTGAGGACTTAAACCTGAATACAACAATTTGCAAAGTGACATATTTGTTGATCTTAGTACCCATTTTAATAAATCCTCAGTCTCTTTATGGCCTGATAAGCCACAATTAAGTCTTTGTGATTTATTTGGTAGCTCTAACTTTTGCATCCGTAATAGTTCCTAAAAAGAAGTATGTGATAACAGTCTCTCTGTCATCACCGAGACTAAAGATACAACGATCTAACGCATGTTGGGAGTTTTACTACCTGTCAGTTAGGGTTTAGGATTTTCTAATATTTATTGTTATTTTACGGTGAATTCTTTATCATGACATCTAGAGTTACAATGAGTAAGAAAGTGATTGAGGCGCGAAGCACAGTCCCCAAACGAAGTAAGGAAGAGTTGTTAACGTTGTACAATGTGGAGAGATGGTAAACTAAACCTAAGTCCCGGTGCAATTTCCCTTGTTTAGTGATCATTATGGTAAAATGGTTTTCCTTAAATTTGTTGAGTCAGTCTTTTAATTAATTGTTTAACTCGCTATTTCAGTTTTCAAACCCACAACGCTTTCAAGAATAACAATCCAGTCAATTTAATCATTCGAATTAGGAATTACTTGGCAAATACCATTCCCTATGGATTTAACACATATTTACCGCTAACTACAAGTTACTTTTTGTGCAAAGAGTATTTTTGGTGGTCTCGACAACCATCATTGGCCAAATGCATCATTACCCCCTTTAACTTGGTAACAAAAGTCGGATGTCACGCTAACTTTCAAAAAGACTAGATACCCCCCTTAACTTGGCAAAAGTAAACCACTAAGCCCCCTCAACGTTACGTGTCAAATTCTAGTTGATTGACTTTTCAAAGATGTCATTTTCTAATTTTTGTCTCTCCAACCACAAGTTGAAACATGACATTATGGGGGGAAACTGGTGCATTTTTGCCAAGTTCAATGGGTTGATTGGTACTTTTGAAACTTCAAGGTGACATCAGACCTTTGTTGCCAAACTAAGGAGGGTGTTGATGTATTTGACCAAATTAATTTAAATGGATCATGCATAGGTACCAAATAAACAAAAAGTGAGTAGATCATATATTAAATAGACAATTTCAATATATCAAAATTCAAAGGCCAAATGCATCATTACCCCCTCAACTTGTCTCTAAAAGCCGGATGTCACCCTTAACTTTCAAAAGGACCAATTACCCCCCCTTAACTTGGCAAAATTACACCAGCTTGCCCCCTTAATGCCACGAGTCAACTTCTGGTTGGAGAGAAAAAAATCAGAAAAATGACATATTTGAAAAGTCAAACCAACCAAATTCTGACACGTGGCATTGAGGGGGGGGGTTAAGCGATTCACTTTTGCCAACTTGAAGGGGGTACCTGATCCATTTGCAAGTTGGAGGTGGCATCCGGCTATTGGAGCCAAGTTGAGGGGGTAATGATGCATTCGGCCAACTTCAAATAGACATTTAAGTATAGACTATACCTTAAAAATGTAATTAAGTTATTTGGTCTTGATTGTTTGAAATATTCATTTTTGGCTTATTTAACTCATGACTTATTTAATTTTTCATGTTTTATATATTCAATTTTAGTATATAAAATTTCCATCTAACGAACATAAAAGTGTGAAATGCTAATACCGTCATTTGAAGCATAAAAATTCTTTGTTAACCATGCATGAAATTGTCATCCTTCCATGATCTATTAATTTTCCGTACTATGCAAGAAAAAAAAATTAGAAAATAAATTAAACATGGTCAATATTAAAAGTATCAAATACCCGACCCACAATTTTTTAGAAATATAAATTTTTTAATCTTTGAAGAACATGAAACTCAAGCACAGGACCCCACCTTCTTGCTTAAATTTGGAAGAATTCCATTTATAAAATTTATTTCAATTCCAATTTTTGTTAATTTGGATTTGTAATTTCAAGAATTGGGATTCCATAAAATTATCATCTAATAACCAAATTTCACCTTTTTAGTTGGAATTTGCAAATTCACATTTTATAAGACTTTCCATGAAATTAAACTCAATCCTGGACCTGTTTGGCATTATTGTCAAAGCTGCTATTACGAAAAGTTCTATTTACAAATTTTAAATAGAATTTTTGGCATTGGACAAAAGTTTGGATTCGAAAAAGTAAGGTAGTAAAACAATCCAAACTTACCATCTATAGGTTTTATACGTTATACCAATTAGGGCATCTCTAACCCGACTTCAATAGTTGGGATAGAGTTGAAAATGAAGTGGAGTTGCTCCAACGCCACTTCATTCTCGGCTTGAAATTTTAAAGTGTGAATAGTGCCACTTCAAATTTGAAGTTGCATTATTCACAACTTCGAAATTTTTATTTTTTTATTTTTTTAAATTCATTTACTTTAAATATATATTAAGAATATTAATGTTTTTTTAAAATTTATTTTATTATATTTTTTAACAATTTATTGTTACTTTTATAGTTGTGGTTTTAAAGTTTGAAGTGAAAAATGAAGTGTAAAGTTGGAGAAAAAAATACTGTAACAACTTCAAATTATAGAGTAAAATAGAATTTGAAGTGAAAATTAAGGATGTAGGGTTAAAGATGCTCTAAGAGATCATTTGAAACTGAATTCAACAAAGAATTCATCATTTTTTGAGTTGGTTTGTTCTGGCCTTATGTTATACGAGTCTTTATTGCAAACTTTTGCTACCAAATTTGTTTCACTAATTATTTTTATGCAATATTTATAGAAAGAAATCAAATTTACTTACCTGATAAATGCACATATATAGTTCCCTAAACTTAGTTCGAAAAGTTAGTCTTAACTTTAAAGAAATGCAACAATTTGCCTCATGAATGCCACCTCTCAACTTCTGATAGATAGAGAAAAATAGCATAGTTGAAAAATCAAATCAACCAGAAGCTCATACATGGTGTTCAATGAGCAAATTTGTGCATTTTTGCAAATTGAGGGGAGGGGGGTAACAGAATGAGTTTGAAAGTTGAGGGGGTAGTTAACCTTTTGGGACAAGTTCAGCGGATTAATGATGTATTAAGTCAATTTAAAATAAAAATCCTTTTTCTATTTCAGTTTCTTACCAATATATTTATACTGAATAATGTCATACCTTCAAATATAATATAAATAAAAGGATTTTATTCCCTAATATACGAATAGAGAACATCATTGGAAAGAAATCATGAAATAAGAACATTAAACTATATTTAAAAATATATTAATTTTCTTTCCAATGTTTAAATGATGTCTTTCTTGTTTTCCTCTGACTTGAATTTTTCAATCTTCCAAGGTAATATACTGTTTTTGCTACCTTATATGATGATCATTCTTTCCATACTCATGGGATTTACTACTGTTTATACACACGTAGAAATAAAAATTTAAAGAAAAATAAGTAAATTTTAGCCATCTATTCCATTTTAAAATGGTAGAATTCAATACGTCGTTACCTTTTACAAGTTTTCTTCTTGTCTTTCATATAAATATGACAATTATCACCAAGAAATGAATAAAGAGTTAAGACAAAGCAAAACATTTGTACAAGAAGATTAAAATGAATAGAAACTATTTGAACTTGGGTTTTATGGTGTTTTTGTTACTGTCTTCATCTTGTAAGTCTTTCTCAAATTCTTTCAGAAATTGAATTGGATTAAGATGATTAGACTTTATTTATTCTGTTACAGTTTTAATCAGTAAAAGTGAGTCAAGTGAAATGAAGAAATATGAAGTAAACAAGGATTACAGAGAATGCTCAGTAGATGATCCAGCAGTTTGTGAATTCCAATGTGCTGAAACTGATTGCCAAAGAGTTTATTGTTACGAAGGGCGGTGCCTATGTCAAAACAATTCTCTTCGGATTCAAATTACTGTTCCTTGTGATCCATTTCGTAAGCACTGAAAATTTCTATGTTTATCCAAATAAGATCCTATGTTTTCCAACAAATATAATAAGTTTCAATATTTAAATTTGAGAAGTTGATGTTTATTTTTCTTGAAATGTCTGTCTGAAAATTGTCATATTGAATTTTTTAAATCCCAAAATAATGATGTCCTATCAATATGAGAGGGTATTTTAGGTCTTGGTTCATAGTTTTTTTATGATATGGTATGTTTCTGATTTAAATTCACTTATTTGGTTATATGGTTATTTTCATGGTACAGTTTTCTCATGAGTTTTTCATGGTTTCAAGAACCATGAAAATAGAATCACGGATTTGATGGTTCTCCTTTAAATCAAACTAAAATTTTAAAAAAACCATGCCATATTATCAATTCAAACACAAAATTTTAAAAGAATCATAGCATATCATACCGTACCGTACCGTACTTTTATGAATTACAGAGAACTATCGTCCAAACAAATTATAAATTGACCCTAATTGAGAAAAAGAGTAAATGCTTAATTTTAGGTCTTTTGTTTAATAAAAAATAATTGACGACAAAAGTCATTTTTTGAAAATTAATCTTAGAAAATTAAATTTTTTTTACTTTACTGAAATTGGGCTACCAATTCGGAGATCGACGGACAACTTAAACAGTAAAAAGAAAACAGAAAGAAAGGTACAAATAAAAGAGAAATGAAAAACTTGTAAAAAAGTTTTAAATGAAAAAATAAAAAAAATAGCTTAACAACGCGGAAACGCCAAATGGAAACATGATAAAACCATCCCAAAGTTGAGAACTAAGGTGAATATCTGTCAGTGTCTTGCGCGAACACTCCGACGCAAACAATTTTATTTCTAAGAACAACTGGTGCTATGGAATAATATGTTCCTCGACCACATGTGATCACCGAGCACACCATCATAAATTCTGTTTGCCAGATGGATTAGATGGGAAAAAAAAACTGGGTTTGCCTGTACTTTGCTCAAACTTGTATAAATATTTACATTCTTCCCGCTAGTAAAAGCACATGTCCAAGACAAATACTCCTTTCCGTCTCGTCAAGTTGAAGATTGGTAGTACCCCTGAAACACCATTCATATTCATCCCCCACCTGCTGCAGGTGAAGGATCCTGTTTCAATGACTGAAGAGCTAGCTGAGAGAGATCTATTGTTAGATTAATTCCTAAACAATTTTGACAATTTGGAATGCTTTGGTTTGGACATTTTGGTTTTCAAAGACCTGAAGATCTCTTTTGATGTCTCGTAACACCGATGCGGATCAGTTGAACTAAAGGAGTGGTGAAAATATTCATCTTCATGCTTCGCGGGAGGGCCGGGATAAACAATCCCTTGCTTATCACCGATCCATTAGGGTCAGGGTCAAGAGTTTGACAGGGGTTCGACAGCCGACACGAGCCCAACTTCCCTATAGCAAAGTGATATCCTGTTAGGATCATCTTGATCAGATTACAAACTAGCAGCTCTCTCATTTCATCAGATCCTTTATTATCATCCTTCTCTCCACAGTCTTTTTCCCTATCTCGAGTAGCTAGCTCAACTATACTACATTGTCGGCTCTAGAGGATTTGGATTCCTTCTTTGGATGGAACTGTTGTAGGTCTATCTTGGGCAAGATTTATTATGAACTGGATCATTGTGCCCGAAGCCCAATGCAGGAGTTGAAAGGATTTTGGTGAGTTATGTTGGTTAATTAAGACAGTTAATAAACATGCGAACTAGTATAGTAGAATTTTAAAACTTAAGATTAATCTTAAAGGATCTCCTAAGCATGACGTGATTGACATAATCTCAATTGAAACTTTCCATAGATGCTTATAGATTTAAAAAAATTATTAAAAAAATCTAGTATCTAAGTTTAAAGCATTACTAGTTGATGTGTTCCTTCCTTTATTGTAGTATAATTATTTTTATTTGAAAGAAGGAATTGCTATTTAGTGAGATGTATAATAAGTAGTAAGTAGAAACAGTTATTTCCTCCGATGTTAGACTCCACACAAAATCTCAACCACATTAAATTTTTTTATTTATTTTTCTCATATTCTTCGAAATAACTATTCCGCCAACCTAACAAGCCCTTGTAAGTTTTACTCATCAAAATACGAAGTTTAAGATCTAATAAGCTAAACACATGTTCATCAATTTCACGTAGTTGTTGAGTAACTTGCCAACAACTCGCTTCACTTCCTATACTTCAATTTTCAATTTAGTTAATTCTCAATTTAGTTGCCAGGATGTGGATGTAGAAGCCCAAAAAAAGGCATCTTCCACTATTTATTGTTGGCCACGACATCCCTAAACTTGTCCAAAAAGGCTATTGTCACCCTAAACTTTGAAATGTGACAGATAGTCCCATGTACTTGTCTAAAACGTGTCACTTTACCCCCTTGTGCTGACCTGACTTGCTGCGTGGATGACCATCAAAATACATACGCGTGAAGTATGTTGGTGGAATAGAAAATGAATAAAAAAAATCCCTAACATTTTAATTCTTACCATTCAAAATACTTAATACATGTTCTTCGTATTCTTCAAAACTTCATCTCTATTCTAAATATTTTCTTTAATTAATCATAATATTATATCGATTCTTGGCCCGTCATTTTCATCTTCTTGTCTGATATTTTTACGATGTGGTAAAGTAATGCGTTTTAGACAAGTTTAGGGGGCTATTTGTCACATTTCAAAGTTCAGGGTGGCAACATCCTTTTTTGGACAAGTTTATGGGGGTTTAAATGCATTAAGCCTTTCATTTTCAATATAATGTAATATGATTACCCACCTCCAAAAGAAAAACATAATTAATCGCACAAGAAACTATTA
Organism: Euphorbia schlechtendalii; assembly: GCA_949673415.1. Lineage (NCBI taxonomy): Eukaryota > Viridiplantae > Streptophyta > Magnoliopsida > Malpighiales > Euphorbiaceae > Euphorbia > Euphorbia schlechtendalii. The sequence goes on along the minus strand of CATIWQ010412663.1, from coordinate 16,603 downwards.
CAACCTTATGCAAAAATTAATTTAGAAAGAATTTTATGTTCATGAATCAGAAGCATCAAATAAAAGTGCTAGATAATATACAACTTACGCATCCAACAATTTATTGATCAAAGTGGCTTTCTAAATCAATTCACACTCGAGCAATAATAGCTTTTAAGAATTGAAATTCTTGGTATGGTTTCAATATTCGACAAATATAAATCCGTACAGGACCGTACTTAAGAGTTCATCCGATTTACTTGCCATTGTAAATTATTGAAATAGCTGTTAGTTGTTGTCTACAGCTCTTTGTTTCCAAAATGAATAATAAATAGGCGTAATCAAACTCTTGAAACAGTTTTTTGATGTCAAAGAATAGAAAAAAAAACATTGTTGGAAATGCTCCTAATTAAGTTTAAATGACAGATTAAACTAGTGTTAATTCAGAAAACAACAAAAATATAACCTTATAATTAATACTGAATTTTCAACTTTTAAAGATTTCTGATTTGTGTCACATTGCGAATTTTATTCTTATTTTAATGTAAGCATCATTGCCGCAAAATGTTTTGAATGAAACATTTGTAAATCACAATTTTAACACAAACATAACTCACTTTAAAGATTAGTAAATATCTTAGGTTGTACTGTGTCTGCTGACAAATGTATATGAAATAGAAGGAGGTTTTAAATTGGAAGATATGGAAATATATAGGAAGTTACATATTTAGATTATGACAGTTTTCAACCTTACTTCTTTGCCTATGAACTGATATTAATTATGTGCCTTCAGTTATTGAGTTCGACGAAGTAAAACATTTCAAAAACATTACAATGAAGAGAAATTATTTAAACTATGGATTTGCCATCGTCTTTCTACTCATTTTATCTTGTGAGTCTCCTTATTAATCTACAACTTTTTTTTTTTTGTTAAATAACTTTTTTTCCATTATATATTTATAATTCTCTTTGTTTTTAAAATTTGTTATGAAGTCCTTAGAAGTTTAATTTTCATTAGTTATTTAGTAATTCCATCAATTCAAAATTCTTTTATTCATCGTTTTTAACCCAACATTAGTAAAATAAAAATTAGTTTACGACAACCTTAAAAAATATTTTCCCCCCTTCATCCTAATACGTTCATGATTTATTTAATTTGAATGGGTTTTCTAACTAACTGATTCAATCTTTGATAGAGGTGGAATTCAAACCCGATTCTCCAAGAAACTTTGCAATTCTCTTGTAACTTACAAGTCCATCTGAATTACCATTACATTCTTGTAAAAGAAGTATTTTGTCTTTATTCCGAGTATTATGGACTCCATCATGGAGTGAATATGCCCCTGTAGTTTTTTTTTTAAAAATTGTATATTTTTGTTTGTAACTAAAAAATGGACCTACCAAAATTAAGCTAGTGGACCTTATTATAATAAATGAGCTTCTATTTGAGTTTTTGAATTCTTTTTACTAAGGAAATAGTATATTCAATTTTATACAAGACAATTAGACCAATCATATATATCAAGTTTTTATCATAATTAGGATAATTTTCTTAGCATTTCATTTTTATATACTTTTTTTTGTAATTTATCAATCTTTTCTTCTAGGAATGACTTGCATAACACGATAAAAATTATTTTATGTTAATATTTGAACTCCATTCTTTCGGGGTGTAATAATTATCATTGATCTTCAAATGCACTCCTTTTTTCAATTAATTACTTTACCGGCAAACGAGATATTAAGTTATCCATTTTTTTGTTATGTTTTCCATTATATTTTATTTTATTTTTGTGTTGGGCGATGACTACTGAATACATGTGTTTATACAATTGCGTGCCTTCTTAGACTATGCATTGCATAACCTCTATTAAAAATAGCATGGATAATCAGTACTAACAAATACAATAAAAAGTTACAGATTGTTTAAAACATAGACTATATGGATAACATGTATTACATATGGACCAAATGAGTAAAGGAACTATGCCAGGGGTACCAAAAGGTGTAATCAACATCAATTAGTGATGAGAAGTTTGAGTTTGTGGGTGTAGGTACAATGAATGGAAGCGAATCAAGAGAAATGGAGGAGAGTGAAGGAATAAATATAGTATGGCCGGAATGCAGAAATGATAAACAATGTGTTCCTGTTTGTCGTGGACATGGTTGTGATAGAACATTCTGTCTAGATGGTTATTGCCAATGCCAAAAAAATCATAATCCTATTCAAATTCAAATTACTGTTCCTTGTAATCCTTGGTTAGCTTGAACGTTTATGTCATTCAAATCCAATCTATGTATTCTCTACCTATCTAATAAATAAGGGAAACTAGTATTTTGATTCAAATCCTATATATGTTTTATTTTTATTTGTATAACAACGACAAGCTTTTTGGTGTTACAATATACTCTTTTATTTACAATAATAATAGGAAAGTAGAGAGAAGTCGAACATTTGTGGAACTCCATATACTTGTCACTAAGTGGTTAATATATGTTTCCTCAAATTTCAGATAGGGAAATGCAATCAAATACTTGAAAAACTAATATTTATTTTGATCTTACACGTAAGGGAATCATATTTATACTTTTTTATAAAAAAAACTTTTGTTACTTTTGTTACAAAAAATGTTTCAAAATTATATTTGTACGAACTGGTGTTATAACTGGTATAAGGCATATGGCATGAAGACAGCCTCTTGTACCTCGTATAAGAGTGGTATAAGGTCTTTAAAAAACTTATTTTCCATTAGTTTTCACAATTAATTTTGAAGTACTCCCAAAAACCATTGTTTGAATGCCTTATACCTGGTATAAGACTAGAATCGTATACTAGATATAAGACCAAACTGTAAAAATCATAATTTTGAAAACTTTTTCTCACAAAAAATAACAAAAAAATTTCTAGTAAAAAGCAAAATAAATAATTCTTTTCTTCGTGTAAAAACATATAAAAAAAATTTTGGGTACATTTCCATAAGTTACTTTTCAAATAATCTAGATACCTTTTAAAGTTGGAAAGTTTGCATCAACGTGCATTTGAATGCCAAATCAGACAATTTAAAGACAGTAATATGATTTATCTGTAAAAGTACAAATTTAAAACAAAAAAACTTTGGAAAGTTTATTAAAATTTGTTAAATCTCTACTAAATTTTACCATCCAATAATACAATATCTAACAACAATATTTTTTCTCTCTTCATGAATTCTTAAAACTATTAAATATTTAACCAAACATATCAACAAAAAATCATCACAACCATTCAATTAATTGTCGGGTGCAGACTCAAATATCTACTTATTAACAAGGGCGGACCTAGAAATGAAAGTGAGCAGGGCTAAAATTTTAGTGAAAGATTAAGAAAAAACAGGATATTTATAGGACATGAGACAAATTAAAGGGAAAATATTAATTTGTACTTATCAGCAAAAATCATCACAACCATTCAATTGTTAGGTGCAGACTCAAATATGTACTTATTAATAGGGGCGGACCTAGAAATGAAGTGAGGGGGCTGAAATTTTAGTGAAAGATTAAGAAAGGAAAGGGGATATTTATAGGACATGAGACAAATTAAAGGAAAAGATTAATTTGTTCTTATCAACAAAAATTCATCACAACCATTCAATTGTCGGGTGCAGACTCAAATATGTACTTATTAACAGGGCTGGACCTAGAAGTGAAAGTGAGGGGGGCTGAAATTTTAGTGAAAAATTAAGAAAGGAAATGAGATATTTATAGGATATGAGACAAATTAAAGGGAAAAGAAGATTAAAAAATTCAGTAGTAGGGAAATGAACCTCGGATTATCTACTTATGGTGATTTAATTCCAACTAATTAAGTTGTACAAAGTTTTTGTCAAGTTAGTCCAACTGTTTACATTAATCCTAAAATTTGAGGGGGACTAGAGTCACTTTAGGCTTGGTTGTGGGTCCACCCTTGCTTATTAAGTTTGTTGGCCACTATTAAAGTCTACCCAAGCAAGTCAAAATGTGCAACACGGTGTGGCAAACTTCCTCTCAATATAAATCAAGCAAACAATCAAGTTTCCTTCGTTTCCTTCTGTTTCATAGAATAATTTATTACCATAAGAGAGTAAAGAAATATTAGAGGGGGGGGGGGGGTTGAGTGATTTTACCTTGTGAGTAAAATTAGAGTGTTTCTAACTATCTTCTAAAATTAGTTTATATATCGAGTTTGGGTATACTTGAGAGAGAGCTTGTATTTATATTCACATATTTACTAGTAGAGTTGATTGGTTTCCCCTGATTTTTCCTTTCAAGGGTTTTCACGTAAATTCTTTGTATCTCGTTATTGCTTTATTTATTTTTATACTTGTTGTTGCGAATTTATTTTGTTTAACACGTATATATCACCTTATTATTGATTTATTTTGTTTAGGACCTAACAAGTAATATAAAAGCGAGGTTCAGTAAAGGTGGTTGTGTTTATTTAAATAGAATGTTTTTCAACATCCATGATTAAATTAAATTGGTCCAACTGGTCAATTCGGAAACCCGTGATGAAGGATATCTTGTACCATAGAGATATGCACGAAACAATTGAAGGAGACATTGCCTAGCTCAAAGACATGAAAAATCCAGATTGGATCAAGTTAAATAGAAAATCCATTGGACCATTCGTCATTTGATAGATTTCAAAGTGTTCGATCATGTCCCGGAGCAAACATTTGTCCATGAATTATGGATAAGTTGCAAGATCTTTATTATCTAGAAAACTATTAGGAACAAATTGTTCCTAATAAGAAAGCTTGTCAGTTTGAAATACGAGGAGGAAACTCTTGTTGCCAAATTTCTAAATGAATTTCGAAGTGTCATTAGAGTTTTCTTCTATGAAATCTACACTAGAGGATGAAGTTCAATTATTGTTGTTGCTCAGCTAATTACCGTAGAGTTGGGATACTTTAGTGGTGTTTGTGACTATAATTCTGCTCTAGATGGAAAATTATTCTTGAATGACATTGTCAAGACTCTGTTCAATGAGGAGACTGAAAGGAAAGTTATGATTAGTGAAAATAGTCAAGCTCTTGTCACAGGAACACAAAGATCGAATCAACCATAAAGGTCCCGAAAATTCTAACAAGTCCAAAAAAGGAGATAAGTCTATAGGCAGATCCAAATTCAGGGGTAGAATCAAATGCTACCACTGTGAACTAAAAGGTCATTTGAAGAGGAACTGCCAAAAGCTGAAGAGAGAATAAAATAACGGAAACAACTAAGAGGAAGATAAGAACACTACTACAATAATTGGGAAGATTTTTGTTCTTTCTTTCAATCATCAAGAACAATGTCTCCAAGTCTCAAGTCAAGATGAGACGGGATGGGTGATCGACACTACACCATCTTATCATGCCACTCCCCACAAGGAGTTCTTCATCACTTACAAAGGAGGAGATTTTGGGAACTCCTTTTTGCTTTATTTTTGTTACCTTTTGGGAGTTATTTGGATAGAAACTATTTTTTTATAGTTATGAAATTGATTATTGGCCCAAATTATCTTACTTAAAATTTATTGAGTTAAAATTGTGATCTTTTTATCATAATATAAATTAGTCGAAGCAATATGGTGTCAAAGTAACCTCTATTGTGTTGATTAATTTATTTTGCTATATTAGATTGTTTATTTATCATTCATGTGGGTAGTACATCGATCCAAATGAAGATTTCTATTTGGTCTAATGATAGAATAAATATGTGGTAATAATACTAGATAATTGTAAAGGTTATTTATATAGATAATGAATTGGTTGAAATGAATGTTTATTATCTGAAAGGAATATAACTGTCAATATTCGATTACCACATTGAAATGTCAAAAGAAATTGAAAAAATGTATGTCCATAAAGTTATGTGCACTTTATCTTGGTTATAATTATTTAAACATCATAAAGATAAATTGTGTTATTTACGCGAATGGTAATTAGCCTAAATGAAGTTTACTATTTGGCTGAATAACAAATTTAGTATAAGGACAAACAAACCTATGTGATAAAAATGTAATAATTATTTGGTTAATCCATGTGAATAATAAATCGGTCAAAAGAAAGATTTGTTACTTGACAGAACTTATTGTTAATATTTTATCACAATTATTATGATGTGGATTGTGCTCATATCAACAATTTTTGAGGATACTAACTTTAGGGGAAAAGATAACTTTCCCCGTTAACATCAAACTCGGTAACCTCAAATTTTGTATATTGTTTGATAACCTAAAAGAAAGAATCTTATTAGATGTAAATGAATATTTAAATTCAAAAGTGATTCTAAAAGTAGTATGAAGAGATATATGGAAAGCTATTGTGAGCGGACGACACAGAACGATGGGCTGAGAGCGCACGAATTGATAGGTGCTGTCCATCAGGGTGTTTTTGGGGAAATAAATTCGTACTGGGTCGTGGACCCGGAAGGTTGGGTTAGAGAAAGTGAAAACGTGTTTAGATCTGTCAAACCCGAATCCATCGTCTCTTAGTGTAGAGTCGTCACCTGGATTAGCTCTTTTCAGGAATTAGAGTCCTGTGAGGCTTAATGTCCGGGGCACGGCCCACTAAGACACAGAGATTTGGGTTTGGGATAAGTTGCTTATTTCTTATTGGATCATATTATATTACATCCATAGAAAACTATATTTCTTAATTGTGCATATTCGCAGTTATGTTATTTTCGAGTTTATAATGTATCATTTAACGCGCATGTGGAAAGCAGCAAAACCATACATAAAGCGATAAATAAATGCAGGAAAGTAAAGATTAAAGACTACATAACCTCAGGGGATGCAACCGCCCGCCTAATCTATTAATTACAATTCCCAAAAAATAATTGAAATTACAATACTCGAAGGAAAATAAATCCTAGGCATACATCTAATCTGCATCCACAACAGTTAGCACAAGTTATATCACAACATTTACACATTTGATCGATTTAATTTTGACAAGGCCCATGTGGCCTAGTTAAAAACATCGATGATTGAAGATTCTTATTTTGAATAAAAAGATTCATTTTTATTAACACACATGTTGGTCGTTTTTTATTAGTGAAAATGACCGCATGGCAAAGTGTGAAGCCTATTATCCGGGAATAATTTTTATTCCCTTCGTGGGGGTACTCTAATATGTATTTTCATAAATTAAAAGAAATTAAAGATGAAGAAAAATTACAACATTTACATAATAAATGAAAATAAAATCGTTTCTAGGTTCACATTTAAATGAAAATAAGAAAAATACAGAACATGAGATGAAGCAGCTCTAGGAACTCAAAGGCTTACCCTTTCGGCGTGAATCCACTTCGGCGTATCCGTATGATCCTCAGGAGCGTTCCTCATTCTTTTTTTCAGTTGTGTTTATGTGGAAAATAAATGTTTATTTATCCAAAAGATAATCAGAATCGGATTCTAAATTTGTTTTAGACCTGAGAATATCTTAGGATTTTTTTCAAGAAGAAATAGATGGAAGAAAGTTGATTTGAAAATCATAAAGTTTCGGAATCCAAATGTGTTTGGAATCTGAATTATTTGAAAGAAAATATTTTCTTGATTTTTTTCTTGTTGTTATTTCTCCTAAAAAATAGAATTTTTCTATGATTTCGAGCCCCCTTCAATCCAAAAAAATCCCGATATTTATAGGGGATTTTCAGGCTCTAGTCGGGCTAGCTAGAATTTCTAGCAAGGGGCTTGTTGGAAATTCCAGCGAGCCCTCATTACTCGCTCTAATCCAACGAGCCGACACACTGGGCTCGCCCATTCGGTGAGCCCAGTTTAGTCGGGCTTTTTCTTGATTTTTTTATATTTTTATTTTTTAAATAAAGGTTTTTATTTTTCACAACTTGGTGACAAGGAACTTTCCCATTCGGAGATTTTCAGATAATAAAAAATTGTGTGATTCGAGGATAAAAATCCCAAAAAACCGTCATCATTGAACGCGGAGCTGGTACAAAATCCCGTGCTCACAACTTCCCCTCATGTGATCATTGCTGGTTGTATAACCAGTATGATCACACGAAATAGAGCGGAGGGATTGAGAATATACTTGACCTGTGTGGTTGGTGACTTCTTTGCCCTAGATTGGTGATGACGTAGGCCTTCCAATCTGGCACCATGTCCTCATGGGATTATCCATTTCTTTCTTCGTAATCCTTTAGTGTTTGATACCCCTTGCGAGCAAGTCTAATGTTCTTTTCTACGACGTCCCTTTAGTATTTGGCAACCATTTCCTTCTTCGGCTGCTATTATCGTGTGCCACCTTGAAGATAGGTACCTGAATCTGTTTCAAAGGTGACCACATGTGGAGGGATATTTAACCATTTCTTTCTTTGGTTGGTGGATGAGACTGTTTCTTTCTTCAGTCATCGAGATATCTATTTCCTTCTTCGGTTGTATTTCGTGTTTCCTTAGCAGGATGTTGACTTATTTCCTATGACAAATTAGAGGAAAGTATAATGTTAATACATTTTATGATGAATGTTTTAATTATTTTACTGAGTTTATGCAAAGCAAAAATTTTTGCCCCTTAAATCAAAAATTAAAACATGATGAATAAGTGAGTTTAATGAAAATTTGGGGATGTCCCGAAGATCGTTCCATTGTTTTAGGAGACTTTTGTGATGTGGCAATGTTGATTTTAGGCTTGAGTGGGACATCGTCTTTCTTGGTGTTTGCAGATTCCCCAAGTGGAGGTGGAGTTCCTTGTTTACTAGGATGGTGTTACCCTAGTTTGGCATCGTCTTTTTCCTATAAATGACGTGCTACAAATTAATGCATGATTTTATGCATGATCAATATTTATCATATTTTGTATGTTTGTCTGTTGTAGGTGTTGTGGGCTTCATTCATTGAAGAGCCTTCTCTTGTGCTGGCGCATGATTTCCCCTAAGATTTATCTTTGTTAGAGATTCCATGGACGACTTCCTCAGAGTGATGACCATGGGTTTGTTGAATCAGTTTCGATTTCAGAGCTTAGATCTGGTTCGAGGAAAGTCTGGATGACTCATTGATCCAGCATTGTGGCGGTGATGATCATTTGGAAGCCATTTGCCTGAAGTGTTGGAGGTATATGATGTTACGTACCGTACATAGGAGGAGATGATGAATTTGATATTTCTTTGGTTTTAAGTTTTGCATAGGCTTCCCTCGCGGGTTTTCAATCTATCGAACCTTGTCTTAATTTTTGCTTGGACCTCCCTTTTAGGTTTTCAATCCAGCAGACTCATTTTTCTTTATTTTTACTTTTTCATTTCTTTTGGATGTTTACTTGTGATATTCTGCCATTGGTATGCAAGCAATCAAAATAAGCGTATGCATAAATATTCAGCAAAAATGACAATTCATTAATGAACTTAACAGGGGTATAAATGTTTCAAATGATTTGACTCCTGCTATTGATTAGTCCTCTTAGGTTTTCTAACCAATATGTTTCTCTCAATGTCCTAAGTTTTGCCTAAGCCGCCCTTTTTGGGTTTTCAACTCAGTAGACTATTCTTTTTCTATTTTGAAAAGAAGCCCTAATTTTTTCTCAACTAACTGAGTGTTAATTGATAGGCTAATTTATTTTTTTGTACTACTTTTTATCGATATTTCTTTCACCTATGCTTGATAGCAATTGTGTAAGACTTGGTTGATTTGGTAGATCAACCGCCGTCCATGTCCACGACTTCAATTGTTATCTCTTTCAACGTTTCTAAGCAATTGGTTGGTGCTCATGCTACTTGAGGTGTACTCGATGATGAGTCTTGATCATCAACATTTCCTTTTAAGTTCAATTGTTCTCCAATGATAGGTGATATGTCGGTGATCAAATCTGATAGCTTGATTCCATCGATGGTAAATGATTTTCATTCAATGACGTTCCTTCTGCAATGTAGTAATTGGCTCATAAGTGTTGGTGGGCTATGTGATGAAGTGTTCAATGATCTGACTCCTTCTTTGTGTCTTTGACATTGCGCTGGAGGTTTGAACTCAATTTGCTTTGTTGACATTTTGGTCTTACTCTGGCTTTGATCATTTTGATCTTTGTTTGACTGATTTAGTAGTCGGTGGATGTTTCATGCTTGGTGTCTGTCTGTCAATCTTTCATCTTTGTAGGATGAAGCAAATGCTATCACGTATCGTCTAAGTACATGTGTTTATATCTTACTTTCTCTCAAGAGTCAAATCATTTGAATTTATTGTGGGGAATCCATTTATACCCAAATTAATTTCATGACATGATGTGTCACATGTGTTAAAAACATTATGTATATGCTTATGAGAATGTGTGGTGTCATCAATAGAATATCGAACAAGTAAGAAAAGTTCAAGTTATTAAAAATTTGAAAGCCTTGTGGGCAAAGTAGCTAAAAGCTAATTTATTATCTTTCAATGCTAATGCCCCCTAGACGTATCCATGGATTCAAAGTGCTCCAGCTTATCCACCTTCTCAAACGCTTCTTGATAGCTTGAAAAGATGTCTGACTCAAACATGTTCCTGTATAATGGTAGTGCGCCATCCAGAAGTTTGGTTATCATCTCTAGTAAAGTTAAGCGGGCCCAAAGCCTGACCTGTGTGGCCATCCAACACCCATAGTAGGATTTGAATCTCTCACCTTGCTCTTGCCTTATAGCCTCCAGATGTTGCATTGTGGTTTCCATTTAAGAGTTGAAACCATATTGCCTCATCACAGCCTGAGCAAGGCTATTCCAATCAGTAGCAATGTCCAACGATAGGTGGTTGTACCATTCATTGACCGGGTAGTCTAAGGTGATGATGAAGAGCTTAACCATCATTTGGGGGTAATTTTTCTTCATCCCCCATTATCGGTTGCGTCAAGTATAGATTCATGAGATGGCCACTGTGAGTGGCCAAGAATTGTTGCCATAATTCCATCATTCCTGGTTGTTGGAAGATAGCGCTCCCTGTGCTTGGATAAGAGCTATATTGCCCCTAGGGAAAAGCAAAATTGGGTAGTTGAGGTGCTTGGAACTGTAAAGCAACTCCAACTGGGAATAGACTGTTGTGTCATTCCTTGGTAGAGAGGCCCTGGTGCGAACGTCGGTTACCCAAGTTGTCCTAGGTAGAATTGGTTCTGAGAAGGATTGACAAAATTATATCCTGACTTCCCAATTTGAGCTTGATTCTAGTTCAGCTGACTTTGTCCTGCCTTGAACTGATAAAAGGTAGTAGGGGTTGGGTTCACCGCATGTGAGATAGGAGGTCCCTCTATTTCAAGCCAGCTAGTTGGACCACCATTGTTAAGGGTGACCTCTAGGCTGGACATCACATTCTGAGCTCTCCTGGCTTATTGACGAATAAGTGATGCTAGCTGTTCAATGTTTGCTAAGGCGTTCAAGGCAACTGCAATGTCGACGCTCACCGATGATTGATGTATCTGCTGAGAGTTTTGTCCCATAAGGACAGGGTGATCCTCCCACGTACATTCTTGTAGATTGGCCATGAAAGATGTACATTGAGCTGAATCTGAATCTGAACCCTAGTCCTCACTTGAGTCAGTGTATGGAATCCCCTCCAGATTGGCCACGATTGGAGAAATGCGGACCAAGAGGCGAGCAGGCCTTTTCCAAGCCCCTTCGATACACAAGTAGAAGATCAGACCATGCGTTTGAGATTTATGACATGAATCGTGATGCGAAAAATGTGTGAGATGTTTAATGTAATGGATGCATTCACAAGGGGTTAGCATACCATGATGTGAGATAAATAATGTGTTTGTCAATCCATTTGAAACAAACAAGTTAGTCATTAGGTAAACAAGTGGAAATGAAAATCCAACATCTGGGTTTGGATTTGAGATCTGTACGATGTTTATGTGACATCGCAATATGAGTGGTGCAAGTGAGGTAACCAAGTTACCCGTAAGGAGGTTAAAAATTTTTCGGGTAAGCAGTGCGACTACCCTGATGAATAAGATGAAAATAACCAACGTATGTAGCTATTAAAGGAATTGGTTATTTTGCTCAATTAGGGTGAGGTTTCAGATGCTTGTGTGGTCATCGCTATTTGAGGGTATATGGTGATACATGAATCTTTGCCTCGTGTGGGAGAATTGTTAGGGTATTAAGCATATACCCTTGAAGATTTGGTAAGGTAAGACTTTTGAAATAAGTTCGCCCAGTGTGGGCTTAGGTTCAGACGTCAGTAGGGACATCACGTGATGTGGGAAAAAAGGTTTGGTAAGTATTTGCCCCGTTTGGGCTGTGTAGTATGTGCGATTGCCCTGTGCAGGCTATGAGTTGGATATCGAGTAGACATTTCAAAGATGATGTGTGGGATATATGATTACCCCTCATGGGCTAAGTTTTGGTTGTCAAGTGGATATCACGTAGTAAAGAAAAGGTATGTTCGCCCTGTACGGGCTAGGATTCAGATGTTAAGTGGACATCTTGCTGAAAAGGGGTAAGTGATGTTAAGTGGTTTTATGGCACGATCTCAAGTGTCAACTAATCCTAAGTGTATGTGACACCGATTTGGTATCATGAGGGGGAGAAAATGCTATGAGTGTGTGTGTTAAAGTGTTTGCACTAAGATTCGTGGTTAGCGTGACATTTGTACAATAATAAGTACGTAGCACATAGCACGTAATGTCCAAACTTCCAACCATACAACTCCCGTGCGTAGGGTTTAGGCTAGTCTTTATCTTATGTTTGGTTCATCTTAGGACCACAGGGGTACTAAGTCGTTTGTTGGGTAACACCCTAGGGAAAATGCCTATGGCTTATTTACATGAGGTTTGTTTTTGGGTTGCTGATGTAAAAGATTCTTGTTGCACTAGAATACACTCCAAGCCTCTCCCCAAATAGGTTATAATGAGGGAGGTACATGCGATATAGCAACAAGTGCTTACTCACTCAAGTACTATCTTTCCTCAGGGAGGTAGATTAGTACAAGAGAAAGCTTTGTGGTAATTGAGTACCTTAGACTTACAGGCTAATCCCCTCTATTGCAATGTGAAATTATGAATGTGTCATAATTAAGAAAATACGGAATAATGTGATCAACAATTTTCGGCACTTACCTAAAATCTAAAACCTTTTGAAAAAATTTTAAGAAAAATCCCCAACAAAGTCGCCACTATGAGCGGACGACACGAAGCGATGGGCCGAGAGAGCGCGGTCCACCAGGGTGTTTTTGTGGATATAAATTCGTACCGGGTCATGGACCCGGAAGGTTGGATTAGAGAAAGCAAAAATGTTTTTAGATCAGTCAAACCTGAATACGCCATCTCTTAGTGTAGAGTCGCCACCTGGATTAGCTCTTTCCAGGAATTAGAGTCTTGTTAGGCTTAACATCCAGGGGATAGCCCACTAAGACACAGAGATTAGGGTTCGGGATAAGTTGATTATTTTTTATTGGATCACATTTTATTACATCTATAGAAAACCGTATTTTTTAATTGTGCATATTCGCACTTATGTTGTTTTCGAGTTTATAATGTATGATTTAAGGTGCATGTGTAAAGCAGTAAAACCATACATAAAGCGATAAATAAATTCGGGAAAGTAAAGATTAAAGATTACATAACCTCCGGGAATGCAACCGCCCGCCTAATCTATTAATTTCAATTCTAAAAAAAATAATTGAAATTGCAATACCCAAAGGAAAATAAATCCTAGGCATACATCTAACCTGCATCCTCAACAGTTAGCACAGGATATATCACTACATTTAAACGTTTGATTGATTTAATTTCCATAAGGCTCCGTGTGGCCTAATTAAAAACATCGATGATTGAAAATTCTTATTTTGAACAAAAAGATTCATTTTTATTAACATGCATGTTGGTCATTTTTTATTAGTGAAAATCACAGCATAGAAAAGTGTGAGACCTGTTATCCAGGAATAATTTTTATTCCCTTCGTGGGGATACTCTAACATGTATTTTCATAAATTAAAAGAAATTAAAGATGAAGAAAAATTACAATATTTACACAATAAATGAAAATAAAATAGTTCCTAAGTTCACATTTAAATGAAAATAAGAAAAATACAGGAAACACTATAGGAACTCAGATGCTTACCCTTTCGACGTGAATCCACTTCGGCATATCCATATGATCCCCGGGAGCGTTCCTCGTCCTTTTTTTTCAGTTGTGTTTGTATGGAAAATAAATGTTTATTTATCCAAAAAATAATCAGACTCGGGTTTTAAATTTGTTTTAGACCCGAGAATATCTGAGGATTTTTAAAAAGAAATAGATGGAAGAAAGTTGATTTAAAAATCGTAAAGTTTCGGAATCTAAACGTGTTTTGAATCCGAATTATTTGAAAGAAAATATTTTCTTGATTTTTTTCTCGTTGTCATTTCTCCTAAAAAATATAATTTTTCTCTGATTTTCGAGCCCCCTTCAATCCAAAAAAGTCCTGATATTTATAGGGGATTTTCGAGCTCGCTGGAATTTCCAGCAAGCTAGCTGGAAATCCCAGTGAGGGGCTTGCTAGAAATTCCAGTGAGCCCTCATGGCTTGCTGGAATCCGGCGAGCCGACACACTGGGCTCGCCCGTTCGGCAAGCCTAGTTTAGTCGGGCTTTTTCTTGATTTTTTATATTTATATTTTTTTATTTTTTAAATAAAATTTTTTATTTTTTGCAACATGGTGACGAGGAAATTTCCCATTCGGAGATCTTCAGATAATCGAAAATTTTGTGATTCGAGGATAAAAATCCATCATCATCGATCACGCGAGCTGGTACAAAATCCCGTGCTCACAGCTATGTTCTCACATATGGAAAGTCATATCTTTTCTAGATCATTGGGTTTTATAATTCAAACAATGTTGGATGCATAACATTATAAAAATCACATCAAGCTACATTTTCATTTTGACATGAGGTGCTATACTTAGGAAAAGTTCTAAATTAACTCTTATAGTCACCTATATTATAAAAGAAGAATTTGTAATGTGTTATGGTGCATCATGTCAAAGACTGTTATTTGGTAACTTTGTTACATAATTTAGGGTTATAAATGACAATGAATGATCAAATAAAGTTTTTCGTGATAATAGTTCTACAGTCATGTTCTGTAATAATTAACACAAAATTTCTTATATATCGATCAAACCCATATTGACATAAGATTTTTGTTGTAAGGGAGTGATAAGTGTATAATTATACTTATTATCATGATAATTTTATACATTAAACACTATAGTTTAAGTCATTTTTATACTTCATATAAAAGATTTCACGTGGTATGTAGTTATTTTTTATGCAAATGCAGATACTAGGTAAATCTTGAAAGTAAAATGATTAACATTGGAAATCTATGAAAAAAGAGTGAAAAGGTGAAAAAGATGCGTGGAACTTAAGGATTTGGTAAAGGATCGAAGATGTCAAAGATCGGTAGAAATCGCAAAGAGGAATCATGTGAAAAAAGACATATCACGATTGTGACACACATATCGCGGTAGCAACTTGTTAACTTTCACAACAGAAAGTTGCCAACCAAGTATTCACGGTTGTGACAATCATTCGCGGTTGCGACCTTGACAGCTTTTTGGTCAACTTTTCTCTTCTTTCAACCGCCGGATAAGAATGATCAACCGCCATCAACTACCAAATGAAAAGACACATTTTGGAAATCAACCAATCATGAAAAGGTGCATTTCCATTGTGGATAAGATCAAACCAATTCAACAAATCATAATGAAGCGGTGTAATTCTTCGACAATGGACACGACTCTTCGTTTGGATAGACACAACCCTTCGTACTCTATAAATAGGGCTCCAAACTCACCAATTTCATGGGGCATGGAATGTGGTGGATTATATGGTGTGTCATAGTGCATAGTGCATGCATAGATAGAGAGTAAAATTATCTAGATTTCGCTATGTTCATAAGTGTTAGCGAGAAAATGTATAAGTGATTCAAACCTTATTTCGATCACTAGATTTCTCTACATATTCGAGCAATTGTTGTATAAGTGTAATTGCAAATCACTTATCAATAAAATTTTTCGTTCTTCAATATTCGTTTATTCAATATTCACAAAGAATAGCATCTTGGTGGAGGTTCTGTATGAGTCAAGACTGAATTCAAAGCAGACGCAGGAATTGTGGGAATTGACGACTCCCATTAAAGAGTGGATATGGTTTGATCAACTTTAGCTTTCACTTGCATACATTACAACTTTTCTTTGCTTTCTACTTATACTTTCTATTTCGAAGTTTATGATATGTCTTTGTATCATAATGTGTATTTCGTGTTGAGTCTTTTATATTAATCAAGTTATATGCTTTTGAGTTAACTTTAAGATTAGTTTCGGGGTTAACGAGATTGTGTATAATCACTGGATCTGTGATTATAATGCTGTTTAGTGAGCCAACATTTTTGGAATGGTAACTTGCTAAATATGGCTATGTGAGAGCGACCCGTACTAAGCATAGTAATATTGTTATCCAGATTTATATAATGGTCTTAATTCGTTTGCACTAGATTTAAAAAAGTCATTTCATGTGTTGCTCTGTGGTGAATAATTGAATATCTGAGTGTCTAGAACCGAATCTATTAAATTAATCTAGTGTACGTAATATCTTTGATGATTTTGCATGTTTTCTTTGCTTCACTTGTTTGTAGGGAATATCTATATACTTTTTATCTTCTCTGA
>CATIWQ010412624.1:0-12552 GCA_949673415.1 Euphorbia schlechtendalii | reverse complement strand
TTTTTTCATAATTAATTATATAGTGGATAAAATGGTAATACAAAATTCATCAGTCATATACGTATATTATAACTACTTTAATAAATCATGGGTTTTTTGTAACTGGGCTTTGATTTGTTGGTTTATAAATCATGGGCTTTTTATTATTGGCTCTGATTTGTTGCTGCTATTATTGGTCAGCATTAAAGCTTTTAGGGCCTAAAATTAAATAAATTGGGCCTTAAAAGAATAATATATATTACATGGTAGAACAAACTTGGCCTCTTTTTGTTATAATTTGTGTTGTGTTGTTTACCATAGGCACTGATAGTTTTTAATATAAAAAAACATTTAGCAGTCATAATCTGCTACTTATAACTATTATTTGACAAATAAAATACAATAGTTGAAAAAACTCATAAATACCATCTTAAAAATGTAAGATAATAGATATTGTATACTACCAGTTTTCATATCATTTATATCACTTTATCTAATTTTTATGGTTTTTATGTGCGTGAGAAATTGATCAAACAGCCAAAAAAAAGGTCTAAATTCATGGGTTTTATTTAAGGATCGGGTCTTTTTGACATTTAAAAAGGATACTCATACAAATTTCGACATATATATTGGTGGAGCCCAAATTTTTAACATTTGAACATCACCGGCATACATGTCAAAATGTGTATTAATAGTTTTTTTACTCATAGTTCATTTTTTCCTAAAAAACTCATCACTTCCTATATTTTGAAATTTCAAGACCAAAATGACAAAAACATTGAAATGAATCATGGAATATAAAATTTTAAATAATTAACACAAAGTTACCAATTCAAAATTGTACGTTCAGACTCACCCCGACATTGAAAAATCAAGATTGAAACAATTAGTGTTTACTGTTTAAAGTAAAACAGTCAAAGGAGTACATCCAACTAGCTAGTCCAAGATTAGTGAAAGGTCAAAAAGTTTCATACAAGCTTAATATTAGACTCTTCTCATAATCACAGCCTAACTTACTAAAAAAATACTAGGAAACGTGTTTATAATGTGAAGTTTTATGTATGACACTTAAACTATATGTTCAAATTCTTTTATTACCAAATAGTTTCATGGCAAAGTATCACAACCTCTTGAATCTAAATATTAAGGGTTCGAATCATAATAGTTTCATTTGTTCAATTAAATTTCAACACATGGTGTGGGTTAGAATCCAATTAAGAGGTACGATTGAGATTTAACTAGCTTAAATTTTTTGGTTAAATGGTTTGATGGTATGTTCTCGGTTTAAGCGTAAAGGTAAGACACACAATCATAATTTTAATATTATATTAAACATTAAGTCCGCGGATAGTACTTGGAAACTGTATGCGCGACAAAAATTGATGTGATACAAAAGTTCAAAGATTTTTGAGATCAAGACAATAGCATACCCTAAACAAGTCAAAAAAATGTAGTAATAATAATCTGGGAGAACTGTGCTTGTTTGGAAAAGTAACAAGTTTCTAGTATGGATGGATTAGGAACGAACGAATAATTTTCAATACTTCAACCACTACCATACTATAAATGCCTGATAAATTGAACTCTAACTAACCACCCAACATTTAGTTATATAAATCTCCGTTTATCTTCTTAACTGTAGGATATCTTATCGTGTATAATATTACTAGTCCATTACTTTAAGAATTTTTTTTAATTTAACAATAATGTTTTGTTTTCTTGCAGAAGATATGGCTAGTGTATGTGGAATAGCGATGATGATGAACAGAAAAGTGCAAGCGTTTGAAAAGAAGAGCATATTTAGTGAAACAAAGTGGAAGAAATATTCAGCGTTAAATAAGAAGAATTTGAAGTGTACTAGTGTAGCAATGGAGGAGAAGAAGAAATCAATGGTGTTTATGACATCAGATTTCAATGATATTGGAAAGATGGTTAAAGGTGGTCTTGTTTATAGGCAGAATCTCATGATTAGATCCTTTGACATTGGTTTTGATCGAACCATTTCCTTAACTGCCTTGATGAGTTATTTACAGGTTTCTTTTAACATTATATGCACTACAAATATAATTTGAAGTTTGCAAGGGAAATGTTGTGACCTTGCAGATTCAATTACTTGATCCGATCCTGCAACGGAAAGACATTCCCTTGCAAAAATTAAATATGTAATTGCAAGGGAAATTGCAAGTTTTTGAAGTTCCCTTTTAATATGCGTATAAATATAAATAGCCGGAAATTAAAAAGTTGATTTATTAAATGGATTAATTGTAAAATGAAGGACACTGCACTTAACCATGGAACCATGATGGGAGTATTTGCTGATGGTGAAGATTTGGGGATTACTAAGGAAATGAGCAGAAATGACTTGATTTGGGTCATCTCCTCTTTGCAACTTCAACTCCACCATTACCCTTCTTGGTAAGCTTACCGTGACGCACATGTTAGTGCTTGATTTTACAAGTCAACCTATAACTCCTCCATTTCCAATAGTAATACTAATAGATGTATGCATGCATGCATTTGAGAATATGGTTGCAGGCTTGATGTTGTTGAAGTAGAGACTTGGATGTATCCATCGGGTCAAAACGGTTTTGGCCATGACTGGATCATTCGTGATACTATCACGGGTCACACTTTAGCACAAGCAACTAGGTTCGATACATTTCGTTACCGATTTCAACATTATTCAATTAACTGATCCTCCTTTAATTACTAAAATGCGTATTAGCAGTGTATCAGTGCTGATGAATAAGAAAACAAGGAAATTATCAAAAATGTCAAAGGAAATAAGAGAAGAGATGGCTCCTCATGTAATCCATTGTTCACCTATTTTTCGTAAAGATACCCATAAATTTCCCAAACAACTTGACCTTCATACCACAGATTTTATCCGTGCTGGACTCAAAGTATGTTTTTTTTTTATAAGTTTTCCGCTAAGATATATAATTATAAAATTTATGTCCTCAATTTCAACTTTTTACTGTAAATGCAGCCAGGATGGGATGACCTTGATGTGAATCAACACGTGAATAATACTAAATACATCAATTGGATACTTGAGGTTAATTTAAATCATACAACTACTTGTTGTTATTCTGGTCATTTTGTTAGAAGATATTGATTAGTTTTAAGGGTTTTTGTTTTCAGAGCGTTCCTCGATCATTGATGAAGCACCACCAGCTCTCTTACGTAAGTTTGAAGTTTCGAAGAGAATGTAACAACGATGACGAGTTGCATTCTCTATCGAAATTTGTTACAAATGCGGAGTTTGCGAATGACAAGAACATGATAGAACTCGAGCACTTGTTGCGTCTAGAAAATGGACCGGAAATCGTTGGAGGGCGCACCATTTGGAAACCGAAATTTACCAATGATTTCAACACCAAGCACCATAAGGAACCACCACTCATAGGCATTAATGAAGAAATGGTCAATAACAGTTGACCCTTCGGTCATTTGTTGATTACTTATAAGGAATTTAGTTATACTTTATAACTATACATAATAAAAAGCATATAAGATGTTTGTTTATGCATTGTATGTAAAGCGTAAGTAATTCACGTATAATCAGTGAATTCCTCATATATTAGTATATATAACCAAATTAAAGCAGAATTCAGAAATGGTTCTGTAAATTAAATCGTGGGCTTTTTTTCTAATTGGGCTCTGATTTGTTTCTATTTTTAGACAAAAATATGGCTCCACTTATAACTTGTGCGGCCTGAAATTAAATGGAATGGGCCTCACAAGTATATGTACTACATAGTCAAAAGACCACTCATTCGGTATACTTGTTGTGGTTGAAGTTCTTTGTTGTTTAAGAAAATTATTTTTCCAACATATTTTAAAACAGTTGTAGCTAAAAAAATTAAAACTGATATTCAATTTGAAAAGCTAAAAACAACAGTAGTTCAATGAGTTTCTAAACATCCCCTATAATCTACTTTGTTTAAATGTTAGTGTTTGTTGTAGTGTTATTGTAGCTGATAATATTTTATGCTGTTGGTTTTGATCTGGAATAATTTATTAATTAGAATATACTTCTTAAAATTATTGATTTGAAGAAGCTTTTGAATGACTTATTATTAACTAGAGCTTGACATATTTTAATGTTGGATAACGAAATAATACTCAAATTTGTCTATTATTATCCATTTGTTCTTGTAATTATTAAACAGTTCATTCTTTTGTTTTTATGCTTTCGCTTGTTTGTTTTATAAAAACTCCTATTGCGCGCCAGCTCTTGAATTGCATTACTAGACAAGATTATTAAGAATCAAACAAACAGAAAAAGTGTCAATACCATTTACTTCGATAAGTACTTTAGTTAATTCCATTGTTTAGTTGTGACTTTTTGCTATTATATCTAAAAATTAAAACTGAATTACATATTTATTTTATATTTACTTCAGTTTCCTATTTAACCCTACGTACCATTCAGTCTGGTTGTTGTACGTTGTGGAAGTGGAAGTAAAATGTCTGGTAGGTCCACATAATTGCTAACAAACAATTAATCATAAAATTGTAAAATAAGAAAAAAGGTGAGACTTATCATGGATAGATACTATGAAATTTCAAACTTGACAAACAATAAGACATTTTTTTTTAAAAAATATGTAGATTTTTAATTTTTGAGGAACTACATTTTTACTCCACTTTGAGAGGAGGTGTGACCAGTAAATCAAAATTTAGTGATAAATAATTGGACATTTTTAGTAGAGAAATATTATAAAATAATAAAGTGAAAAAAAAAATTACAATATATCTCGTGAGAAACATAACTATCAGAATTGAATTAGTTAACAAAATTAAATACAACAACAATCTCTGAAACGAGACAAAGCATCATCTTGATTTTTTAAAGACGTATATGATTTAAAGAACCTCTATACATACACTTCTTATAATGGAAACCTAATCGGAAATATTATAAAATTGTTCTAATAGGGTTGATACAATAATATAAAATTATAAATTAGTTTGTCCAAGAGTTGGGAAACATATGCTCGGTTGTGAAGGAACATCTTTTTAACTAAACTATTCCTCCTTCCAATTAAATTAATCATACTTCAATTTCACATTTCAGACACACATGTGCTTTTTCTTTTTAAGTTACAATTTTAGTATATAAAAAAATTAATTTATTATAGTACATAAGTCGTCGTTAACATAAATTATAGAAATATAAATCAATTAAACGTGTAGAGATAGAGATGAGATGTGGGAACTATTCATGTACAAGATATGTCATGAAAATAAGTGAAAATTTGAGACCCATATATTTGAAGAGTAGGTAGCTGCTTTTGTATGTCCTAAGGAATCATATAGTGCTACTTGCTTCATTAAATCCTTATTGATTCTACTTTTATACTTGATTTGATTGTGTATATGATTAATTCATTTAGGTTTAATTTTTTTTCATTTTCGAAAAGTTTTTAGTTTAATGGTTGAAACTTTTCTATAAGACATCGTGAATTTGAACCATACCAGAAATATAATATGATATGAAATGTCGAAGAAACATTGTAAACAAAAATAAATTTGTTTGTTAAGGAACTAACACATTTAATCACTTCCTAATTGTCGGCTTGTATGGAAGGTTTAAACATTTATGCATGGGGGAATTCAAAATTTGTCTAAAATTCAAGGAACCAATATTTCATTAAGAAACTATTTAACCTAAATGTTTAAATTGATAGATAAGAGTCAATCATAAATCATAATAAAACAATTTGTCTTATGAATATCACATAACAATTACTTGTTGTAGAGAAAAAATTTAAGATATATTGGAAAAAGTGAAACCAACCGTAAGGACTTTCAAAACAATTGAAAGAATCTATCTAATTGTCTATACACTCAACTAGATTGTTATCTAATACCAAAAGACAAAAGACAATTGTTGAAAAATCCCGGTAAACCCACCAATTTATGCGAAGCACATGTATGAAAATTTTTTTTTGTTTAATTTTCTTTTAAATGCTGAACCTAACCAAGTAACCATAACCTGAGGGACACATCAATGGGGAGCTTACTGGAGATTAGCTCTAAGCTATTTATACACAGACAAGAGCAATACCATGAATTTCAGTAAATTCAGTGTTTAATCAAAACAGTTAATTCTCCCTTATTAGCCCAACCATCCAATTACTATAAAATACTACTTGCTTAATTGTTTAATTCCTTTTCAATATCTTCTTTTGATAAAAACACGAATCTGCATGTAAATTGTTGTTAGCAAAGATGAGAAATCAAGTTTTGAGTCTTAGAAAAAGAGTAGACATAACATCATACGAAACCAAACATGATTTAGAAAGATAGAAATTGTAATTTTAAGTAGGACCACATCAACCAAGTGAAGTAATTAATGTTGGGCTTTAATTTGTGAATATGGGCAAATGTGTTGGGGTCCTCACTCCTTAACTTCATATATAAAAGTCCAAATAAACAGTCATCTTTGCACAAACAATTGCATTATCGTCCTTTTGTGTACTTGTTTACTATGGTTAATTTTGATCGTTTGGTTGAAGTGTTACCGCACATATCCGGATGTGATTTGAAACCTGAGACTCTATAGGTACAAAAAAAACTTGTAATATCATGTCCTGGGATCTAAAAGTGTAGGATGATAAGTAAATTATATTTCGTACTTAGCATTTTCTTGGGCTTAAAGCGTGTACAACTTATATACATTCTATCATATCTTGAAATTTAATTAACGCGCGTAAACGAGGACAAAGAAATAGAAATTGCAGGTTACTAGGTAGTAATACATGGAGTTAATTTGGGAGAGCAACCTTTCAAATGACGCGGTTGCAGTTGCAGATGGAAATGGGTCCATAATTGTTGGAGGTTAGTCTTGCTGTACTTTCTTACATTGTTTTTATAAACGGGACTAATTCATTGCTAGAAAAAACACTAACATAAAACATATATTTTATTTTAATTTTAAATTTTAACAATAATTTTTCTAAATCGCCGACTCTTTCAACTTGTTTAATTTTTTTCTAATGTTCCTTATGTTGGAATTTTTGTATAATATTATCTCAAAAGAAATAATAATAGATTTTTAGTGGGTTTTATTATGTTGTTATTTTTATATAAGTTTAATTTAATATGAGTTTACAAGCTATAAAATAAAAGGAGGGTTGTGATATTTGACTAATTACAAGTCAATTCTTTTACTTTTTCTCTTGAGTAATCGTTAATAGTATTTTCTCTTATTGCATGGCCATTTATGCTTAAACGGCTATCAATGTTTCATGGCCTTTTATTAGCTATATTTATCAATAGATAATATTGAGGCTTGACATTATTGAGATAGAGTTTTCCCAAATATACACTTTCTATTCATTTTTTTCTATATAGTTTTGATTTTGTGTTGGTTATGAAAACCATTTTTTTTGTCCAGGGCACAAAACTATTCTCTACACGTGATTATGTATTTTGGCTCTGAGTTTTCTGGCTATAATATTGTATTTCTGTTCCTGATTCCATTTTCAAGTCAAGAGTAAAGGAGCTGTTTAATTTTAGAAGGAACTACAAGTATTCTTCAATGACAGTGTCGTTCGACATGACTCAGCTTATCGGTGTTCAAGTTTTTCTAACTTGTTTTTATTACTTATGTTATATATTTATATACATATTCTATTGATTGTGTTTGCTATTTGGTTAAATTCCAGAAGGCAAACTGTACCAATTTGGTTGGCATCTCCACATCCAATTGATGGAAACCGGGATCGAAGAGTTTATTTATTTAATTTTATTTTTACCATTGTTTTTCCAACATCCAAAAAGCTAGAACAGTGCTTAAAAGACAAAGGACTCTCGGTTATCTATTTTTTTTGTGTATGCTTATTTGTTTTTTTTATTTTGAAATTATACTGTAGAATACTATTTGGAATCTATACACTAAGTTTTAAAGCATTGTTTTGAATTTTGATAGATTATTATTTTCAAATTTTATTGAGATCATAGCTTGAAGTTAATTGTTTTGACTCTCATGGGTGAAGAAATTAGGGGACATGCTGAAGCAGGTCGGGTCGGGTTCAGGTACGTACATGTTGACTTCTCAGTGGCAAATTGTTGCCCAATTGGTATCATTGCCGTTCTTTTATCCAACAGGGATATACTAGTGTGCAGTGTTCTTCAATGCTCCTACTCTTTCTTCAATTGCCGTTCTTCAATTGCTATTATGAAATTGCTATTCATAACAGCAATTTCATTCTCCTCCTACTTGTCTATAGCTTGTTTCACAGCATCTATTTCTTTGTGACTTGATGCTGCTTGTTCATAAATTCGTTGATTTGGCTAAAGAGATTTTATTTCAATCTGTAATGTGTGATGATTTTACAGTTTCTCTAGTCTAACATATTTAAAATGTGTGAAACCTGATCTATGTGCCCGTTTGGCAGGACATGAAGCATTATTTGTTGCTTAAAACTAGCTGGCTTGTTTTTGGTTTAGAGTACATCCTGATGCTTATAGATCCTTGTCCACATACGAGTCTTTGTCTTACGGTACCTTTATCAGCCTTTGACAACTTGGCTCTGTTAAGAGGCTACTACTGCGGCCTGGATTTTAGGGGTTCTAATTTGTCCAATTGCGGCTTTGCTTGACTTCATTTTTTATTTATTTCCTGCATTTCTATGATATCTCAAAATCAAAATCTTTAGCATTTTAGAACATTTGATATTGACATCTCGGTATGGTCTGCAGGGCATATATATCAAGGGTCCATAATAGCCACAAAAATCAAGGTCTATTGTTTTTTCATGTGTGTCTGCTGATAGATAGGAACAATATAAATATTTCACGTTGCATTAGATGATATTTTGGGTGCAAAATATTCTCTATCTTGGATCATTATTGATAACAGAAAATAAATTATAAATTTCTCAAATGCTTGAAAAACGGGGAGTATCTGAAAAATAGAAGCTTAGAGTTGTCAAATCCTGCGAGATCCAAATCAATTATACTTTGGTATTGGGAGATGATTGGGTAATTGTATGAAGGGGCTTTCTTTATTCTTTAGATGATTTTCTTTGTTAATTTAGATGAATTTTAAGCTACTTAGGCTTGTGTATAGAGTAAATTATACATAAATCTTCAATGCACAATTCGATATGTGGGGTTCAAATATGTGACATTTTGAATAACACTAAAGGATTTGATTCTCCGTATAAAATCAGTAAATAGGCAGGTAATACCCATACATTAGTCCCGTCTCATAGGCCATTTTCTTAGGTCAGAAAAATGAAAAGAAAATTACCTACATTTATATAATAGGGGTTGAATGATAACTACAATCCCCAGGTAAATTTACAATCCATTGGTCCATTAACATTTTTTAATATTCCCATAGGAATACCAATCTGTACAACAAATTCAAAACGCATTAGCACATCATGCATATATCAATATCATTAACTCCATTATTTTTCAAATCTCGTTTAATTACTAATAAGCATTAAAAAGGGAGGATAATACTAAA
Organism: Euphorbia schlechtendalii; assembly: GCA_949673415.1. NCBI lineage: Eukaryota > Viridiplantae > Streptophyta > Magnoliopsida > Malpighiales > Euphorbiaceae > Euphorbia > Euphorbia schlechtendalii. Next base: position 3,083 of record CATIWQ010412624.1, on the reverse strand, counting down.
AAGATGAAATAATGAGATGATAAGCTAAATAATTATGCGAATCAGTATATGTAAAGAATAGAAAAACATAATATTATACGTTAAGGTGTTTAATGATTTTAAAGAAAATCTTTTGGGTGATTGGGGAAAAGTTTTGTATCATAACAAATGAAAATCGATACTGTTATCCATAGTGGAGTGCTGAATAATTGTAGAACATTATATGATGGAAGAGATCTCAAACATCTCTATATCTATAAGATCACAATTATACAAATCTATTTTACATTATGATGAGAACAAAGACAATAAATAAATACAAGTGATATATAGGTATCTATGTACTGTTTGTGTTTTGGACAGTAATTAATGGTCATTGACCTATTGGCATAACAATGACACAAGATTATCCAATTTTATGTAAAAGAAAGGAGGAGCTTAAGCCAACATAATACGTATCCAATGAAATATAATGCGGTAACGGTCTCTAGTTAAGTCATTTAAGCTAGAGAATTCTAGTTTGAACCTTAGACTTTTACACAACAACTTAGGTTGGGAGAGTAATTAGCAGATGCATAGTAAAGTTTTGGAGTTGTAAAGTGAAGTGTGATTTTCTTGGTATCAATATAGATTACAATTAGTAAGAAGAGGTTATGCTTGGTAAAAGTATACAAATGGGGAATAGTTTCATCACATGTTTGTGTCTTCTGAGAACTTGGGCAAGTGGACCTGGAAACTGGAGGAACCACCTCTAGGACAAGTAACTAAGGAATTGAATTATAATTCTAAGATTAAGATGAATGAGATGGGTCCCAGCTCATGTTATTGCGGTAAGGGAAAGTGGTGACCGAACCATGTGTTACATTTACTCCTCTAATTGGTAATGTCTAACTGAATAAACAGTTGAAATTTATCACATAATTCCAAGAAGCAATAGACACTATACAGGCAGCCCAGGTTTCTGAAAAAACTGAGTTTGCTGCTATGAAGTTGTGGTGAAGGGAAAAGTATTTGATGAGATGGGCCATTGAATTAGAAAACCATTTTGTAATTTCTGAATCATTTGCATGGGACTCATGTGCGAAACTCAGTGGATTTTTTTATGTGGGCCGGCAGCTTTCTTTGCATATACTTTCTTTTCTACCAGGGCCACAGTTTATTTGGTATATTTACTTTCTTCCTAGAGTCTTCCAACAGCTGTTAAATAAGCAATCAATCATTACGTACGACATTTTGATTAGATTGATTTATTGATCCTTTCTTCCTCTGTTTATGTATAAACTGCTAGTTGATGGCGATGATCTACTAACTAATTTTTGTTGGCTTCTCTACTACAATGCTTAAGTCCAAATAATTTGGATGAGTGTTGTTAGTACCTTGTTTCAATAAATTTGGTGTTTTACAGGTGGCACTATTGTCTACACTTGATTTGGATTCTCTGTAGTCAAGATGGACCAAATAGTACAGCTGAGTTAAAAAAAATAGTTATATATTGATAAAAGCTTATATCAAATGCACCTTTAACTTTAAATGAGTGGAAGAAATCTTCTCAAATTTTCTCTGCAATCCATTTTAAATGGCTGAGAATCTAATTCATTGGAGTCCTTAATGTGATTGTAAGTTCTAGAACAAGCGAGCATTACACAGGGAGGATGTTTTTCTATAACTGTAACACCTAGCTATAGTGGGTGAGTCTTTCTAAACTCACAAGTTCAAACTCGAAATTGCTTAAGTAATACCAATATACTTTCTGCTTGAACCAACCCCATCGATAAAAAAAAAGGAAGGTTAAATAACTACTAACCTTGCTCGGTTAGGGAGCGCAAGAGGATAAAAAACATTCTGGCTTTAGTTTCGCTAAGGGCCACTTTGGCTGTGCTTTCCCAAGCTGCTTTTTTGAAAAGTTCTATTTTCAAGTTTTTCCTACAAGCAGCAGACTTGATTTTGGAAAAAATAAGTTAGATAGTTTCTAATTAAATAGTGCGAAGGACTAAAATATGTTATTCAAATCTAAAATATTTAGTTATATAAAAAGTTTGTGAGAGCAACTTATTGGGATTGCAGCTTGAAAAGCAATACCAAACAGATCCTAAATCAAGTTCCATCAATGCTTACGATTCTCTCATTCTTTTCGTCCAAGTAAAACCTAATTTAGCTCGAGATTTCCTAGAGCCTACGTTGATGTGACTTTATTTGAAATTTGGCATCTACGTGATAGAAATTTTATACTTTAGTGATAAATGAATGCTACTCCAAGTCGGGCTTCCATTGAGTAAATCAAATTAAGATTTTCTTAAGATGGTATACCCAAAATCTAAGGCATAATTGATGTTGGGGAATAAACGCAGTAATTCCCGTACTACCAGATTAATGGAATGCGAAAAATAATAGTGGAAAAATAACACAATATTTGATGACGGAGTTCGGCCAATTTAGCCTACCTCTCCGGAGCTGCTGCAGACTTTATTTATGGAGAAAGTTATACAGTGCTTACAAAACTCTCACCTCACACTCAATTATCCCCGAGAATTTTTAGAGAAATTCTCTTAAAGAAAACCCTTAATAGATGTAATCAAAGGCGCAAAAATTACTACACTTAATTTTTGCTTGACCCGCTTTTGATCTTCCTCTCTACTAATTTTTCTCTAACTCTCCAAATGCTCTCAAGCTCTCAAATTTGTGATAATATTTGCTTTGCAATTCATCCTATTTATAATGAAATGTTAAAGCATAGAGACGAAACAACTTTCGGTGATGGCTCCTAAAAAATCAACTTTCGGTGGCTTTCGGTTACTTTCGGTGGCTTTCGGTGATGGGGCCCGAAAAAACAACTTTCGGTGGCCCCACATGTGACTTTCATTACTTTTTGTCCAGAAACAAAAATAAGAGGTCTTCAGTATTCCAAACTTAGGTTTACATTGTAATGAGAATATCCCATTCTTGTGGCAGCCACCGCCTCGAATCCTGCTCCTCTACAATTTCTAGAAATAAGTGACTCACAAGGAATAGAACAAGCAAGCAAGCAAACAATTTCGAAAATTCCATCTCTGAAACCCAAATAGATTGATGTGTAAGAGAGAAGAGAGACGATGAGTTGCATATTC
>CATIWQ010412550.1:0-14557 GCA_949673415.1 Euphorbia schlechtendalii | reverse complement strand
AGTTATATAGTTTTAGTTTAATGCTACCGATAAGTTAGTAGTGGAGTAATATCTAATAGTGTTCTTACTATGAGTTTTATATGCTATTCTCAAATACATCCTATAAGTATTGAGTGTGTTTAAAGTGTTGGGAAACTATAGCCATAATACTTTCAAAGTGATCAATAAAGGATGAGGGTATTGAGAGAAAAAATCAAAAAAAAGAGAGGATAACCAATGAGTTATGCAAACGGTGAGGAATGGTACGGAGTAGAAACTGCAACCATTTAATGAGTGAAAAAAGAAAAGAATGTATAGCACGAAAAAAAGGTGCAAAGTACAAATATGTACTTAAAAAACATATGCTTAAATGAAAAAAAATGAAAGAAAGTGGTATGGAGCATAAAATGCAACCACTAAAAAAAGGGGAGAGTGGTATGGAGCATAAAATGCAACCACTAAGAGTGTTTGGCATCCTAGGTTACCTAAAAATGCCTTGAGATCAATCTTTTAAAAGTGTGTTCCCTTTGTCCTTTATACTTTATACTATACTTGAGAGAAGGAAATATTCGAGTAAGCATATAACGCTTATATGAAGACGCAATTCGGTTGACCCTCCATTAAGAACAAAGGTATGCAACTAAACTATAAAAATTGCACATTACTAATTTGTAGGAAATTTCAAACTTCTACTTGAACTTTATGCAACATGGGATGTGGTACTCACTACAATAGTCTTTCACCAAATGAGGTACGAACTTGAATTACTAATTTATACACTTTTGTTGTATTTACCTTGAGGATAAGGCAAAAGTTAAGTGTGGAGGTGTGATAAGTGTATAATTACACTTATTATCTTGATATTTTCAATCATAAAATGATATGGTTTAGAGTCAAATGATCAAAGATGGAATTCCATGCAAAAGGAGTGAAAAAGGTGCAAAAAGATGTGTGGAATGCAAGGAATTGGCTTAGGATCGAAGTTGTCAAAGATCGGCAAAGTTACAAAGAAGAATCAAGAAAGAAAAGCACATGTCACGATCATGATAGCTATTCGCGATCGCGACTTGTCATTCTTCACAAACAGAAAGTTACAAACCAATGTTCACAATCATGACATGTATGTCACGCTCATAACTTGTGACGGTTTTGGTAAACTCTTCTCAACTTCTAACCACCTGATGAGAATGATCAACCTACATCAACCGCCATCAACTGTCAAATGAAAAGACACCTTTTGGGGAAAATTTGGGGACAATGAAGCCATGGAAAGGTTCCTATCCATTGATGATAAGAATGAATTCTTACATCAAATCACATTGAAGATGATGCAACCTTTCAACAATGGACACGACTCTTTGTTTGGATAAACGCAAATCTTCGCACTGTATAAATAGGGTTCAAATCAACCATTTTCGTGGATGGTGTGGATGGTATGAATTGTAGTAGTGTATAACGTGTATAGAGAGTGAAAGATATCAATTTCGTTAAGTTCAAAGTGTTAGAGAGAAAAATGTACAAGTGATTCGATTCTTGTTTCGATCACTAGATTTCTCCACATATTCAAGTGATTGTTAAATGAGTGTAATTGCAAAGCATTTATCTATAAAAGTTTATATTCTTAACATCCATTTGTTCTATATTCACAAAGAATAGCATCCTAGTGGAGGTTTTGTATGAGTCAAAACCGAATTCAAAGTAGAAAGAGTATTTACGGGAATTAACAACTCCCATTAAAGAGTGGATACGGTTTGATCAACTTTAGCTTTCACTTGCATACCTTACAACTTTACTTTGTTTTCTACTTATACTTTCTAATTTGAAGTTTATGATATGTGTATGTGTTATAATGAGTATTTCGTCTTACGTCATTTATATTAATAAAGTTATATGCTTTCAAGTTGACTTTAAGAGTGATTTCGGGGTTAACAAGATTGTGTATAATCACTGGATCTGTGATTATAACGTTTTTTAGTGAGCCAACATTTTTGGAGTGGTAACTTGCTAAATATGGCTATGTGAGAGTGACCTGTACTAAGCATAGTATTATTGTTATCCAGGTTCTTATAAATTTCATGATTTGTTTACCGTAGATTTAGAAAAGTCATTTCATGTGTTGCTTTGCGGTGAATTATAGGATATTTGAGCGTCTAAAACTGAGTTTGTTGAAGTTATCTAGTGTTTAAAACAACTTTGATTATTTCGCATATTTTACTCTATTATACTTGTTCTTAAGGAATATCTACATGCTTTACATCTAATCTGTTCATGCATCTATTCACCATTCAAAACCCTTAACCTTTAAATCATTATATTTTCTTTCATCTTGTCACTTTATTTGATATCTAGAACCAAATTCCTTCCCTGTGGGATCGATATCTTTTAAAGCTACATTGTAACTGTATACTTGCAGTTATCATCATTTTTCTATTTGTTAAGCGGTACTAACAACACCTGTTTATTTTTAGAACTTTTATATTATCAGTAGAAAAGTGGTGAACATGAGGCAAATTTTACATTCTGTGAATCAACTAAACCTAGAAGAGAGCCAATCCACGAGGATTTGGCTGACACATCTTTCTTGGCAGAAATCGAAGAGTTAGCTAGGAAAAATTCCCTATGCTCAAGATAACTGCTGAGTTAGATGGAGCAGTAAGCAAACTGTTACTCGCTCAAGAATTGACAAACTTATCCTCCAAACCTAAGGCAAAGTTGCCTGAATTCGAACAGCACATAAGTGAGCCCAGCGAATCTCTCTACTTTGAGGAGTTTGAGAGGATCTAGGGTAGCTTGTTGGCTATTCCAAATCACTTGATAAAAGAGAGTGCCAAGAGCTTGGTGGACAAGATAGCTTTAATCTTAACCGGTTTGACGGATTCTGCAGACCCAGCTGGGGCAACAATCACTGCTATCTCCACGTTTACTGCAATGGCTAACATTGTTGCAGGAAAGATTAAGAGTAGTGTGGATGCTGCTACTGAGCAGCTGAGTCTCTTGAGTACTAACATGGCAAATCAAGTGACACAGGTCCACAAACTGGGTGAGGAGCAGGCCAAAATAAAGAGGCTCACAGATCGCAAGATCGAGAATGTCCTCAAAGAGGTAGAACTAACAAAGGACGTTGGCAAAAACATTGCCAAGCTAGTGGAGGCCTAGTATTGTTGGTTAATCAAGACAAAAATTGAACATGCATAGGTTAGAATGTGGAAGTCAAAAACTTAAAATTAATCAGAGGATCTCCAAAGCATGCCATGATTGTTACATTCTAGGTTAAAACGTTCCATAGATGCTTTTAAGTTATAAAACATATAAAAGAAACCGAGAATCTAAAGATTAAAGCATTACCAGTTGATGTGTGCTTGATCTCTCCTTCTTTAGCGGTGTTCCCTTTCGAGCAATTCTGATAGCACAAGCTGCCAAAAAAGGAGAGCCTCTATGACTTGATCCACACGAATCTTCACCGACCAAAACCTCGAAGAGGTAGAACCCATTGATTAATAGTAATTACTAGACTACTTCTAAATCAACCCAAAAATCCAAAACAGAAAACTCACTTAAACTTTGAGCCTTCTAAAAGAACTCTTCAATTTGTTTGGAGAAACTCATGGAGGATCTTGCACAACAAAAGAAGAGGTGAGTAGAAATCAGAGAGAAAACAAGCTCAAAGCTTTTTTGTGTGTATAAATAATGAGAGGCTAGAAGCCTATTTATAGGGAAAAAGGGGAAGTGATAGACTCCCCCTAAAACTCTACATGGGATGGGATGAATCCTATCCCATATATAGTGGGTAAACCGTGTGGGTATGGATACCCGCGGGTTGACCTGCGGTTGCCACAAGGCAAGCCCCAGAGGGCTTGCCTTATGTCGAAAGCTACGGCTTGTAGGCTTGCGTGGAGCCCATACTGCGCGCAAGCTGGCTTGTGCGCAAGTCGCACATGCACTACCTTGTGGTACCACTAGCGGGCTGGCTGTCCCCATGCGATAGTGACCCGTGAGCCCATTGGCTTGCGTGGCAGCCATGCAGGTCCCACTTTGAACAACCCATGTTTGGCTTGGGGCCCACTCGCAATGGGAAAAATCCTTTACTCGCTTCATGCAACCTTTTCCCTATCTTTCATTATTTCTGTTAATTATTAATTTGATTAAATAAATTAATAATTCTTCTCACTAATTTCTCAACTCGTATTTTTAGTATTGACCTAGTCCATAGGTTCTTTACATGGTCTGATAAAGACCCAAAGTGTGTAACCTCATAGGATCCTAAAATATAAAGCCGCTAGAGGTTAACCTAAACTTGGCTTCCCGATAGAGAACCTTTAGGCTTAATTTTCCAAACTGTTATGGAACCCGATAGCTCTAGACGGTCAAATGGGCTTTCGTATGATCCCCCAATACTTGGAACGTCACGTGCCTGTGACTTGATCAGGCTTTGCAGTAGTAACCTATACAATACACTCCTTCCATCAGGTTAACTACCAACTAGTTTATTGAGCTCGGATTAAGTGTCAGCTCATGTAATAGCCGTAGCTATCCTGGAATTAGACTTATTCACGAAGAATACCACTCATCGGTTTTGTATCTTGATTGAAAAGAAACCCATTCCATCAATCTTATACTCTGATAAGAGGTTTATGAGTGTGTCACTTCAACAAGGGGCCCTAAGGTACATCTCCATTATATTACTATATCAGGAGTGATGGATCCCATCTTAACTACACAGCTTACCAACATGTGATCATCGCTATACCCATAATCACCCGTATCATCTTGATCACTAGGGTATATTAAGTATGACCCAAAGTATAGAAACTCCTACATAAGCTAACCGGTATCTCAGGTCTGAGGATACTCGTACTGCTAGTGCAATAAGACATGATACCAACAGATGGATATACTTATTTTAGAATGTTTGTCTTATAGTGGTCTTTAATGTATTACCCGAATACATTCATGTGTTAACTCAAGGTACCACCTTTAGCTCATGAGATCGGTCGCTTAGAACTAATCCAAGGAGTAAGCCTACACACGCTAGTCTCTCCGCTCCATTGATGTCTAGTCTCAATGGAACTACAACTAGGGTTTGTTTAATCAATGTGCATATACATATCTAAATATATATGATACCAGCGAGATATAATTAAAAGAAGCACTGATAAGTAACAAAATGCCTTTGATTATTATTAATAATTCAAAGCTGTTTGTACATTATAGCTAATAAAATATATCGCCCTAATTGCCTCTAGGGCATACATCATATCTAATAATCTCCTACTTCCACTAGAGCTAATTGGCCATGTGCTTTACAACACACTCGTTAACATGCTGGTCATGCTTAACCTGAGATAATGGTTTTATTAACCCATTCGCTAGATTCTAATTCGTTGGGATGTATTCTAAACTTATATCTTTTTTTACTACTATCTCTTCAATGGGATGGTATTTACTAAGTGTATATCCGTTTTTCTAGCAAAACTGTGGTTCCTTTGCTTGAGTAATAGCCCCATTGTTATCGCACTAGACTACTATCGGATTTACAATGTTGGACACCACACAGAGATCACCAATAAATCTCTTAAGCCAGAAAACTTCATTAGCGGCTTCTGAAGCAACTATGTACTCAGATTCTGTGGTTGAATCGGCTATCGTATTCTGTTTAAAACTCTTCCAAACAACTGCCCTTCCATTAAACATAAACACATAACCTGACTAGGACTTATAATCATCATTGTCAAATTGAAAACTCACATCTGTGTATCCGTTTAAAGTGAGATCACCTTCTCCATATACTAAAAAGATATCCTTAGTCCTACATAAGTACTTGAGGATAGTTTTAACGGCCGTCCAGAGCTTCTCACCTAGGTCAGATTGAAATATGCTCGTGACACTCAACGCATGTGAGATATCAGGCTAAGTGCATACCATAGTACACATGATAGACCCTACCATTGAGGCATAGGGTATTCCATTCATACGCAATCTCTCTTCTTGTGTTCTCAAACTCTCAAACTTAGATTGGTTAATCCCGTGAGATATAGGGAGATAGCCCTTTCTTGATTGCTCAAGGTTAAATCTAGCCAAAACCTTGTCTATGTATGTACTTTGTGAAAGACCTAACATCCTTTTGGATCTATCTCGATAAATTTTAATACCAAGTATAAAAGTTGCTTCTCCAAGGTCTTTCATGGAGAACTTCTTTGACAACCACATCTTAACTATCTGAAGAAAAAGAATATCATTTTCTATTAATAATATTTCATCGACATATAATACAAAGAAAACGATCGCACTCCCACTAGCCTTTTTATATACACAGGGCTCATTAGCGTTCGATACAAAACTGATTTCTCAGATTGTCTCATAAAACCTAATATTCCAACTCCTCGATGCTTTCTTAAGTCTATAAATGGACTTATGCAACTAGCATACCTTAGAGCCATCGTTAGATGTGAAACCCTTGGCTTGTGTCATAAACACATCCTTATCCAGATTCCCATTAAGGAATTCTATTTTCACATCCATCTGCCAAAAATCTCATAATCATAATGAGCGGCGATGGCAAGAAGTATCCTGATAGACTTCATCATGGCCATCGGTGAAAAGGTTTCATCATAGTCAATGCCTTCTTTTTTACTGTACCCTTTTGCAACCAGCCTTGCTTTATAGGTAACTATGTTATCATCCATGTCGATTCTTCTTGAAAACCCATTTGCATCCTATGGGCTTAATCCCACTTAGAGCATCAACCAATTTCCAAACTTGATTTTCGTACATGGAGTCCATCTTCGATCTCATGGCTGAAAGCCATTTATCACATTCTGAGTCTTCCATTACCTCCTTACAAGTCTTGGGCTCATCATCTTCCATAAGAAAGACATTTTTATCATCAATGATGACAAACCCGTATCGCTCGGGAGCGATTGGAGCCCAACCTAACCTATGCAATGTTGGTGTTTTAATAAGCTATTCCATGTGTGAGTGGACGACACGGAGCGATGGGCCAAGAGTGCGCGAGAAGAGAGGCACGATCCATGTTGGTGTTTAAGTTGAAAATAAAATATACCAAGTAGTGGACCTGGAAAGTTTGGTAGAGAAAGCGAAAACATTTTAGATCGGTCAAACCAGAATCCACCATCTCTTAGTGTAGAGTCGCCACCTGGATTAGCTCTTTCCAGGAATTAGAGTCCTGTGAGACTTAACGTCCGGGGAACGGCCCACTAAGACACATAAATTCGGGTTTAGGATAAGTTGCTTATTTCTTATTGGATCACATTATATTATGCATGATTCACATATGTGCGGAAAATAATAAATCCATACATAAAAGCAGTAAATAAATGCAGAAAAGTAAAGATTAAAGGTTATATAACCTCGGGGAATGCAATCGCTTGCCTAACCTATTAATTACATTTCCCAAAAATAATATTTGCAATACCCGAAGGAAAAATAAAATCCTACGCATGCATCTAACCTGCATCCACAAAGGTTAGCACGAGATATGGCACAATATTTGCACGTATGTTCGATTTGATTTCGACGAGGCCTGTGTGGCCTAATTAAAACATCTACGATTGAAAATTTCTTATTCATAAATAAAACGATTCATTTTATTTACAAATATGTTGGTCATTTTTATTTAGTGAAAATGATCTCATGGCAAAAGGTGAGGCCTGTTATCCGGGAATAATTTGTATTCCCTTCGTGGGGGTATTCTAACATGAATTTCCAATAATAAATAAATTAAAGATGATGAAAGAAAATTACAATATTTACAATAATAATAAAAATTCTAGGTCCACAGATAAAATCAGAAGAAGAAGCAGCAGACGATGACCACGGAATCAATTGTTCTAGGAACTCAAAGGCTTACCCTTTCGGCGTAAATCCACTTTAGCATATTAGTATGATTCCCGGGAGTGTTCCTCATTCGTTTTTCTTTAGTTGTGTTTGTGTGGAAAATAAATGTTTATTTATCCAAAAGATAATCACACTCAGGTTCGAAATTTGTTTTAGACCCGAAGTATCTGAGGATTTTAGAAGAAATAGATGAAAGAAAGTTACTTTGAAAATCAAAAGTTTCGGAATCCAGACATGTTTTAGATCTGAATTTTTCAAAGAATTCTTAAAATAAATATTTTTGTAGTTTTTGTCAGTGCTTTTGCTTCTGAAAAATAGAGTTTTCTCTCAAATTTCGAGCCCCCTTAATCCAAAAAGGTCCTGATATATATAGGAAAAAAGTAGGGCTCGCTGGAATCCAGCAAGCTGAAGCACCGAGCTCGCCTAGTTCAGCGAGCTCAGTTTAGTCAGGGTTTTTTTTTCTGATTTTTATATTTTTTAAATTTATTATTTTTAAATTTATTTATTAATTTAATAAATTTAACTAAAATATTTATTTTTTAAAATAATTAAAGTCCTTAACACAATTCGGCGACGAGGAAGATTCTCATTTGGAGATCTTTTAGATAGTCGAAAATTGTGTGATTCGAGGATAAAAATCCCAAAAATTCATCATTATTGAATGCGCAAGCTGGTACAAAATCCCATGCTCACACCATGCTTATACTATCTTATTTAACAGGTGTAGGTATAATCAGTTGACTATCTGTTTGATCTACTTGAGTACCTAACTCAAGAATGCTCCCACTAACTTTCGCAAGTATATGCTCGTTCTAGAGGAATTGAGCATTTTTGGAAACAAGGACTTTCTGTTCCATGGGATCATAAAAGGTATACCCTAGAGTCTCCTTAGGGTAACCTACAAATAGACATCTATCAGACTTAGCACCCAGCTTACCTGAACTTATCCTTTTAACATATGTAGGACATCCCCAAACTCTTAGGTGAGAAAGAGCGGGTTTCTTACCATACCATAACTTGTATGAAGTTTGATCAACTAATTTAGAGGGCACTCTGTTTAGTATATAAACTATGCTCTCAAGTGCATAACCCCAAAAGGATCTGCTGAGTTCTGCTTGGCTCATCATGGACCGAACCATATGAAGTAAGGTTTGATTCCTCCTTTATGACACTCCATTGTGTTGGGGTGTATAAGGAGGTGTCTATTGGGATAAAATACCATTATCCCTTAAATAATCTTGAAACTCTTGGCTTAAGTATTCACCGCCTCGATCAGATTGAAGGGTCTTGATACTTGTCCCAAGCTATTTCTCTACTTCAGTTTTGAATTCTTTAAAAGTATCAAAACTTTTAGACTTGTGCCTAATAAGGTATAAATAACCATATCCCGAGTAATCATCAATTAAGGTTATGAAGTAGACGAAAACCTCATGTGTCTTAAGACTCATTCGACCACATACATCGGAATTTATTATTTCCAATGTACAGGGTGGCACGTTGACCCTTTCCTCTGAAAGTTTTCTTAGTCATCTTCCCTTTTAAACAAGGTTTGAACACACCATAGGAAACCCATTCCATTGGGCCTAAGTCTCCACATTTATGTAACTTAGTTAAGCGAGTCTCATTTATGTGGCCTAAACGACAATGCCATAAGTAAGAAGATTTCTCATTATCTAATTTTGATTTCTTAACAATATTCATATTTAGAATTTCAATTTTAGTATCTAGAACATATATGTCATACAAAGATATTCCATAAGCATAGAGAATATTGTCACGCTGAATTTGACATTTATTATGAGAAAATAAAAGTTCAAATCCTTCCGTTGCTAGAAGTGCAACAGAAATAATATTCTTAGTGAGAGCTTGAATATAATAGCAATTGTTCAAAACTAAAACTAGGCCACTAGGCAAACGAAGGCTATATGTCCCTACAGCTATTGCAGTAACCCGTGCTCCATTTCCAACTTTTAGGTCCATTTCCCTCTTTGCAAGACTTCTACTGTTCTGCAAACCATGTACAGAAGTACAAATATGAGTACCACAACAAGTATCTTATACCCAAGTAAACTCGTAGGGAATTGTAGAGAAACTCTCTATCATGAACATACCTGAAGTAGATGCCTGACTTGGCTTCTTCTTCACTTGTTTAGAAATATGAACCTTGCAATCCTTCTTCCAGCGTCCACCCTTGCCACATCGGAAGCAGACATTTACAGTTCCTTTATTTTTCTTCTTCTTACTGATTTTCTTCTTAGCACTCAAACCTTTTCCAATACAGGACCCACCTTTGGAAGGCTTGGTTTTCTCAACCAAAAGTAGAGCCTTGGGATCCTTTCGAATCTTGGGCTCTACTGTTTTCAGCATGTTGACCAACTTAGGTAGCGTGGCATCAATCTTGTTCATGTAATAATTAATCACAAAATGTGAATAAATATCAATTAATGAAGCAAGAATCAGATCCACGCATAATTTGTGATCCATCACAAAACCCATTCGGGTCAGCTTCTTTATATAACCCAATAGTTTAAGAGCATGTTGCAGTGCTGAAATGCCAATCTACATCTTTGTTCCAAATAAGAGTCTTGACGTATCATATCTCTCGGATCTGGCCTGCTCTGAAAAGAGCTCAAGAAGATGGAGAATTATGGTATCGAGATCCATATTCTCATGCTGTTTTTAAAGCTCTGAATTCATTATGGCAAGCATTATACATGCTGATGTTTCACGATCATTTTTGTGCTTATCCATGCCTCATGTTCATTAACATTGGTCTCAGCATCAGGCTCATCAGAGAGGGGCTCATCTAAAACATAAGCTATCCTTTCGGATCTTAGGATTATCCTCACCGCCGTGAACCAATCAGTAAAGTTCAGACCATCTAATTTGTTATCAAGAATTGAGGGAAAGTTTACGTTTGGATTGATTGTTCAACCTATATATAAGATAGAACCTTGAAGAGGTAGAACCCGTTTATTAATAGAAGTTACTAGGCTACTTCTAAATCAACCCGAAAATTCAAAATAGAAAACTCACTTAAACTTTGAGCCTTATAAAAGAACTCTTCAATTTATTTAGAGAAACTCATGGAGGATCTTCTACAAAATAAGAAGAGGAGAGTAGAAATCAAAGAGAAAACAAGCTCAAAGCTTTTTGGTGTGTGTTTGTGTGTGTAAATAATGAGAGGCTAGAAGCTTATTCATAAGGAAAAATGGGGAGTGATTGACTCTACATGGGATTGGATAAATCCCATCCCATGTATAGCGGGTCAACCGCACGGGTATGGATACTCGCGGGTTGACCCACAGCTGCAACAAAGCAAGCCCTAGCGGGCTTGCCTTGTGTCGCAACCTACGGCTTGCAGGCTTGTGGCAGCGCTTGTGGCCTGTAACTCGCTAGCGCGTAGGCTGTCCCCGTGAGCTAGCGACCCACGAGCCCGTTGGCTCGTTGGCTCGGGGGGTAACTGTGCAGGCCCCACTTTGAACAACCCGTGTTTAGTTTGGGGTCCACTCACAATAAGAAAAATCTCTTGCTCGCTTCGTGCAACCTTTTCCTATATATCATTAATTCTGTTAATTATTAATTTGATTAAATCAATTAATAATTCTTATCACTGATTTCTCAACTTGTATTTTCGGTACTGACCATGTCCATAGGTTCTTTACATGGTCTGATAAAGACCCAAAGTGTGTGACCTCATAGGATCCCAAAGTATAAAACCGCTAGAGGTTAACCTAAACTTAGCTTCCCACCCGGGAACCTTTAGGCTCAGTGTTCCAAACCATTATAGAACCTGATAGCTCTAGATGATCAAATGGGCTTTCTAGCAAAGGCGTATGATCCCTCGATACTTGGAACGACACATGCATATGACTTGATCCGATTCTGCAGTACTAACCAGTACAATACACTCCTTCCATTAAGTTAAGTACCATCTAGTTTACTAAGCTCAGATTAAGTATTAGCTCATGTAATAGCCGTAGCTATCCTGGAATTAGACTTGTTCACGAAGAACACCACTCAGCGGTTTTGTATCTTGATTGACTTAAAACCCGTTCCATCAATCGTATACTCTGATTAGAGGTTTATGAGTGTGTTACTTCAACAAGGGGCCCTAAGGTACATCTCCATTATATTACTATATTAGGAGCGATGGATCCCACCTTGACTACATAGCTTACCAACATGTGATCATCGCTATACTCATAATCACCCATGTCATCCTGATTGCAAGAGTATGAATAAGTATGACCCAAAGTATAGCAACTCCTACATAAGGTAACCGGTATCTCAGGTCTGAGGTTACTCGCACTGCTACTACAAGAAGACGTGATACTAACACATGGATATAGTTATTTTCGAGTGTTTGTCTTATGGCTGTCTCCAATGTATTACCCGAATACATTCATGTGTTAACTCAAGGTACCACCTTCAGCTCGTGAGATCGGCCTCTTGGAACTACTCCAAGGAGTAAGCCTGCATACGCTAGTCTCTCCACTCCATTGATGTCCAGTCTCAATGGAACTACGACTAGGGATATTTAGACTATTCATAATAACACGTATGTGCAGTTCTCACTCCACATAGCTCCCACTGTATCATTGCACTTTTAAGCTATGAATTAATCATGGACTTTGTTTCATCAATGCGCATATACATAACCAAATATTTATGATACAAGTGAGATACAATTAAAAGAAGCACTGATAAGTAACAAAATGCCTTTGATTATTATTAATAATTCAAAATTGTTTGTACATTATAGCTAATGAAGACATATCGCCCTAATTGCCTCTAGGGCATACATCAAGTCTAACAAGTCTAAGTTCTTGCCAAACCATGACAATAAGCAAGACTAGATGGTGATGCTACTGATGTATATCTCAGCAAAGATGGATAAGGCACCTGTTGTTAATCTTGACTCTCTCCATACCAAACTGGACTCTATCCAATGAGAAGTCTATGAGCATACATCAAACAAGATCTCCTCTTCTTTGAAGTTCCTTATCACTGTAAGCTAGCCTACTACAGAATCTCGATACCCTGAGACTGGTCTGACCATTCACACCATTTTGAATGTCATTAAGACGAAGGTAGAAGACCTGTAGAAGAATGTTGGAACTCTAATGAAGACGGGTGAATTTGATGCTAAAGATATTGATTACACTACAAAGTGTATATCATCTATTGGACCCAAGGTTCTTGACATCGAAGCACAACTGAAGATCGCACTGGCAGCAACAGACTTTAGAGCTTTATGCCAATGCTTTCAACAATTTACGTATCAAGGGTTTGACCAAATTGAACACCTCTCCAGATGTCACAATCTTCTTCTCAGCGAGCTTAATGATCAAGAATTCCTTTCCTCTAAGGGTAAAGAGCAACAGGAGCAAGAGATTTCCCCTCAAATCATCGGCCAAAAAGAGAACTTTCAAGCTACCCTAGATGCTTTTAACCCCTTCCTTGAATAAATTGTACAAGGTCAGATAGCAAAGGGGGAGAAGGTAGCTGAAGATACTCTCCGAATAATGAATCTTAACAAGGGATCTCTTCCAAAGAAACCTTTGCATCATAAACCTCCTCAGCAGCAACATTCAAATATTAATCAATGCAAGAGTGTTGGTTCCTCCTCCATAACACATAAAAAATAGAATAAGCCATGTTCTTTGTAGTTAGAACTTATGATAGGATATAGCTTTGTAATCTTAGTTCAGAACATAAGTAATGTACTGACTAAGTTAATTTTTGAATTAATAAAAATTACAAGTTCCTACCTCAAGTTAAGATCTTCTTAACTTTATTTTGATGTATGTATGTTTCTACTGTGAAGATAATTATATGGTGTAGGAACTCATACAAGAGACCAACCTTGAAGAAAAGCTGAAGTAAGACAAAGTCCTAGAATGAAGAAAACTGCTCTAAGTATGGGGGAGCTTAGCTACTTGAAGAAGACTCACTCAGTATAGGGAAGTTCAAGTTGACTAAGGAAAGTCACTCAGCACAAGGGATTCTTACATCACTTTCCAGGTATTCTTGATATCTCTAAACTACTTATTCAAATAACTTCTTATACTACCTAGTTTGCTGTCTATCCAAAATGGGGGAGATTGTAGAACCCAAGTTAATAGTACCTCACAGCACGTAAAAGTTTTGGAAATAGCAAACTGTCTAAGATAGTAAAATTAATTGAGTACTAAGTATACTCTTAATTGATGACGTTTGACTTGAGTATGTTTAAGAGAAAATAACTCATTTTGTTGAGTAATTAATTAAGTTACGGCTTAGAGAAGGAAAAACTGAGTCTATGCTGAGCACTACGTAGTTTAGAAGTATATCCACTCAGTTGTGCTGAGTTTGCTTTTATTATTTAGAAGTTGAATTTTTTAACACTTAGAGAATTAAAATGACACATTGTTCATAAAGTTTTGACTCTAATAACTCCTAGGATTTTTTATTTAATAATGAAGCCAAAAACCTTGTCTCCCACATTCCTACCGATAAGATATAAGTTCAAAATACGAATAGGTGCGCTTATCTAAATAGAAAAATGGTGACCACTGCAATTATACAGTTACGATGTAGTTTTAAAAGACATCGATCCCACAGGGAAGGACTAGCTCTAAAGATCAACAAGAAAAATGGAATAAAGAAAATAAAATATTTTTGGATTTTAGTTGGGAGGATTAGAATGAAGAATGGATAGATATATGTATGGAAGACTAGA
>CATIWQ010412544.1:0-10160 GCA_949673415.1 Euphorbia schlechtendalii | reverse complement strand
TACAAGAAATCCCAGATCAATAGTTCTAAGCGCACGATCCTTTGGGTCTGTCCATATGTTGGCAATGGGATTCACCCATAGACTGTAAGCGGATTCTAGCAAACCATTACAGCCCCCAATTGGGACATAATACAACCATCTATTAAAGATACTGAACCTAGTAGTTATCTCACAAAGTCTTTTGCCAGCTGACATCAATATGATGAACAAGAGGCATGGTGCTTGTCACCCTCTTACACAGTTCATCGTATTTCTTGATCTAGAATAAAATGATAAAATAAGTGAACGACTTATTGGATGTCCTTATCACTTTTATTCATCAAGTGGCCGGTGATTCATTTCGATTTATCAAATCGAATGGCAATCCTATCACTTTAACACTACTACTAATGTGGTCATGAAATACACCGAACATACCCGTACTTGTAATCCAATATTTAAGGACCCGTTAGTAATATACTACAGCATACTCAATTCAACATCCGTAATAAGTTGAAATCAAGTCCGAGGATAACTGAGACCTACTCAACAAATTGTTTATGACATACAACCATGTGACTTTGCTGTGTGGATCGGTCCAGCCCCATGTTTTCAACATGTGCCCATGTTCATGATCTACTTTACCAAGTGACATAGCAACTACATTGGTATAGATCATCCAACATACAAGTCTTTCATTTCATTCATTGCCATGATTAAAACAGACTTGGGACATTTATGATTATCAATCAATGGATACTCTACTCATATTATAGCACAAGGTATAAATGTAGTAGATTATTGCCTTCATAATGTGACACTGCATGAACCAATGCCTTTAGAACTAGGGCACATCAACAATTCCAACAATCCTTTCTGGAAAGAAGAGGACGCACCAAAGACTGGAGCAGTTGGAGATGGTTGCCAATTGAAGAGGTGAGCTATAAGATTCGCAGTAGAGTCTAATGGAGAATAGGACGGGTCGCCGGTAGCCATGGGGAGGCATACAACGGTAAGTCTTAGCAGCCACCATTAGGAGTTTACTTAGAAAATGTGCACATGTTTAGTTATTATTAAGGCTACAGTAGTTTCATTCATTTTCGAAAACATGCATTTGTGGTTTATAACTGTTAGTAAAAATAAGAATAAGTTATTTTTCATTAAAACAATGGTGTTTGAGAAGGCATTTCAATCAATTCAGCATTCCTACAATTTAATCGTATTATTTAAAAATTATACATCAAAATTTGAGTAATTTTCAAAATTTTTTCAATTTATTATGATTTTTTTTCATCACATTTAAATTAAAAAAATATTTGTGCTTTTAAAAAACATTCTAAATTTTGTTTATTAAGGTGTATTGTATTTTATTAACTAAGCTAAAATAATTCAGTTCAAAATTAATAAGATTATCTATTTTTATGATGTAATTAAAAATTAGTAATATTTTTTTTACTGAAGGTTACAAACCACGAGACATGTTTTTGAAAATAAAATTTCCCAAAGCATTTATTTGAAATTGAGTAAAACCAAAAAGCGTGTTTTCTAAATTTACCCTATTTTAAATCAATAAGTTAATTTTGTTTTAACCCATCGATTAGACCATCTTATTAAACAAATTTGCACTCCAAGAAACCGACATCAATGAAAAGTATACCATTCTCAAGAAGATATAGTTGAATAACCACACCATCAACTATACAATTGTCCTAACTATACAATCAAAATATACCATTAGCTGTGCATAAAATGCTACAAATTATACCATTTACCTAAGCTATTGTACCAAATGATTTTTTGTAAATAGAATGGAAGGAATACACAGGGACTTAGAGCCTCATCAATTGACAAAAAAATTAAAGAACAACTAAATTTAGATGTTTTTACATGTCAAAGTTATAACATAGGAAATGCATTCAAAAGCACAAAAGGGTAAAAGCATTTCAAAAACCTCCTCCCATAAAAATCATCATAGTCGGAATAGGCGAGATAGTACAACTATAGTTACTCCCTTCCCCTATCCACCCGACCTTATTCAATGCGACGACTGAGATTGGCAAAAACGCTTATCCGACTTATTAATTACAATGAGGATATAAACCTAGTATTTCCCTCTTCTTCTGACTTCGACTTGACGAAGATGGAAACGAAAACCCCGCCTGAAGAATAGGGAGATGAAGAAATCGCTAAATGGTAGTTTTCATTGGTCAAGTCCCTAATTCATTCTTTTCGAAGAATCGATCAATGAGGAAGAAAATCAAGATATGCAACGAATTTACAAAGTAAGATTAGTCTTGGATAGTGGATCCACATGCTAATCTTCTATGACTCTTTAAGCTCCTCCTTGTGATAATTGAAGGTTCCTGCAAAACAAATTTGGTTGCTATGGGGACTAGCCATGTGATTAGTGTAGTCTCTCCAATGCTTAAGTTAGATCGGATTTAAGAAAGGAGGCAATGAGTTTTAGTGTTAAGAATAATGTACCTTCGAATGGTTACCCAAGGGGGCCTTTTATAAGTGTGAGTGGCTCCTAAGTCGGTTAGGAGAGGGAATTATATCCAAATATGACTCTTTCCTAAATAGATAATTATCTCCTCAATAGGATAAAATTTGATCCTATACAAGGAGAATCTTAATTAAGATAGATTGCTTTTCTTGTAGAGAAAGCTTAGGAAGTAGAATCTCTATTGGATTCTATTCCTTGTTTAACACAAACCATCCAAGTAGTTAAACCGACTCGGTTTACAGTTCACATGAACTTATCTTCTTGTTCAGATAAGGTTAGCCTTGGTCTTCTTGGCATATTGAAGTGGTTTTATCCGCTCGAATATCAAAGTTGTGATGGGCGCATGCTTAGCGATATTTTACTAAGTGATCACAAATTGGTCGTAGCATCGTAGCTTCTAATCGCTTCTTAATACCTTCAACCTCTTTATCCATCTCCCTATATTCATGCTTTAACCTTGTTATCTACATAACTAACTTATTCTTATAAAAAAATTTTCGATAATTAATGAGCTCTGACTCTGTTATATTCACATAGTATCCTTAAATAACTTTTTCCCTTTCAAAAACCATTCATTCATGAATTCCGATTTTTCTGGATCTACCTTTCGAAATCCCTAAAATAAAAACATGAATAAACTAATCAAAACTACAAAATTGGAAAATTAATTACAAAAATGGATGAGAAATGTGAATAAAAATGGTGAAATGACGAAAGAGATGGCAGGTTGAAGAAGGAATGGAAGGAGATCTTATGTTTGGAGGATAGGGAGGAGATCTGAAGAATAAGAGTTGAGGTCAATGGGAAGAATAAGATGAGTGGGGGTGTGAGCGGCTAAATTTTCAGGACAAATCAAGACATATCTCTTTTCGGGTTAATTGTTACTTTTCAGGATAATTTAACTACTTCGGGACACACCAAAGATTTCTTTCTGTAGAACCCAAGTTAATTAGTACCTAACAGTACTTAAAACATTTAGGAAATAGCAAACCGAATAGGGTAGTGAAATATATTAGGTACTAAGTATACTCTTAATTATTAAAGCTAACTTGAGTGTTGTGGAAAAACAAATCAGTTTGCTGTATGAAATTAAGTTACGGCTTAGATAGGAAAAGCTGAGTTCAGCTTTGCTCAGTTGAGTCTATTCTGAGTACTATGTAGTTTAAGCAATAACCACTAAGCATGAACTAAGTATAGCTTTTATTAATTAAAAGCATTTTATTGAGACACTTTGCTGCTTATATGAAAGCTTTACTACTAACTGTTTCTGTGAAGAAACATAATACTCTTTTGTTACTTTTAAGGTCAAATTATGCATCAAATAATAGAATATTCACTACAAGTCAAAATGGCTCCACTCCACTAAGGCTTGTCGGAATCTTTCTACAAAAGTCCAAGAAGAGTGCGCCTCTGTCAAACATCCTTAGTGTCTCCGCGCGTGTCACTCCATGTCAGTAACACCAACCAATCAAGATTGTTGCTCTACACGCCTCTCTCTCTCCAAGATAGTATTGCTTGAAGTCAAAAGAGCTTTCACCAATGGAAGCTTATCTCGTCTCAACGTTCTAATTTCTATCTTCGAATGTTCTAGAAACTATCTCCAACGGGAAGATTTGAAAGATGTGAAGAGAAGAAATATTAAAGAACTACGAAGATGATAAGTCTGCAACGGTTACTTCACAGAGCTTCAGAGTATAAATAGAAGACTGAAGCAGACGTTGAAAGATGGTGAATCACCTTGAATTTCCTAAGAGCTAAGTCACTGCAAATCATTCTAGCTTCCCAGAAATTCAAAACTCAAGCAATCAACAAACAACCATTTTCATATCTGTTTGTAATAGAGAGAATCATTTATGAGAAATAACATTGTAAGGATTCAACATTTTATAAGTTGAATTCAGTTCGCAAATCTCTTTTGAAATCTTGAGAGTCAGTTTGGGAAGGGTACCTAAACTGAGTGATAGTTAGAAAGTAGGAACTTTCTGTAATAGTGTCTACCCAATCTTGAGTGTCAGTTTGGGAAGGGTACCCAAATTGAGTTTGAGTGGTAGCTAGAAAGGAAGGTACTTTCTGTAATCTTGTCTACCCGCTATAAAGGCTTCTCCGCCTATTGAAGGAACGAACCACTAGTGGATTAAAGCTCGAAGAAGGTATCCAGGGACTGGAGGTAGGCTAGGGGCCGAAGCAGGATAAAATCTCTGGTGTAATCGTTCTAACTCTAAGCTTTTAGCTTCATCAGCTACTTGCTCATTCATCTCTCTTATATTTGCTTGTTATCCAACTCGTACTGAGTAACCCTTACTCAGTTAAAAGTTGAAGATAAACTATGCCAGCTGAGCTGAGCAGTTTACAAGTTTTTATATTGCACTCGGCACGCATATATAAAAACTATACTAAGTTAACTTTAAAACGAAAAGAATCTAAAAGTAACCCATTATTCTCATTCACCCCCCTCTGCTGTTGTTATTAACCAGTTTACGGACCAACACTTTCCATATTTCAAAAAAGGAAAGCTACTTAGGGTCATTAATTCAAAAGATTTAAGAACTTAAATTTCTAAATTAAAATATAAAGTCATCACCAAAATCAGCTCTTCTAAGAAATTTTTTGTATACAATCAGTTCCAAGGATAATTATATACCTTAAAATAGAGATTCGGGTTTGCACAAAGTTATTTATTCCTTATTTAAGATATTTTAAAGTTACAAACAAAAGTTGTACAATATTCTCGATTTCATATAAACATATTTCGTTTAAAAATAAAAGATGAGAAAAGGACCTTATTTTAAGCCTAAACTAATGTAGCAAATAACACATGGAAACAACTAATTTATCAACTATACAATTCACCCATATAGTCATGCAAGGACATACAGTGTGCTAGAACCAAAACAAGTTCAGGCAAAGTTGCAAAACACTGGTTAAATGGATGAAAATGATAAACAAACGTTTTGTCCAATAGTTGAACCAAGTACCGAGATTAGTGGTATCAATATCGACACCGATGACACATTAGCACAACAAAAGTTACCAATTGCAAATTTTTTGTTTTAAGTTCGTTTTTAGTCCAAATTTCAGTTCTAAGGTGTTTTTGACACATAATCAAGCAAGAAAGCAATAAAAAGAAGTTTAGATGACTTACATGAGAGCGGCTTGGAACTCCTTTTTAGCTTAGTCCCAATTCACGATACCCCTTTTAATCTTACTTTGGGTTCTATAACACTTCTTAAATATGCAAATAATGATAACGAAAATAGAGATAAACGAAATAAAACAAGTTATTTAATAAGAAGGATATAATCTCAGATTTATTTATACATTTCAACTTCAAATTCACTTTATCGAGGTTCGTTCATTGATTTCTCAGAATATGTAATAAAAGAACAATTAAAATTAAAATGGGTTGGTGTTTTTGAGGTGTTTAGGCTTAAGAATCAAGTGGAAAACTATATTAGAAAAGAAGAAAGAAATGAATTAGGATAATTTCTTTCGTTGTCCAAAACTTCTTTAAGAAACTCGATTAAATGATTCCCGAAGTATGTAGAAGAGAAGAAATAAAATGCGAGAGTTTTGATTAGTAAGAGAGTAAAAATTTATAATCCTGAAATACTAAAATCCTAGTTCTATTTATAGAGTTCTGGGGCTCAAGTTCGGGTAAAAAATAAAAATCAAATAAGAAAGGAAACAAATTAATGATGATCAATTTCTTTGTAAAAAGAACATCGATATATGTTTCGTGATTAATGATCTCGGTACCAATTTCTGGGTATATAAAACTAGAAATTTCGGAAAAGGTGGAAGTATGATCAAGAAACAGTTGATCATGGTATCGTGACTGATGTTCACGATATCGTGACCATGATGTTGGTACTGTGATTGATAGATCATGGTGCCACATCATTTTGTTTTCAGTTAAAATGGGTGTTTTTATGATGGGTAAAAATGGCAATTTGTTCCATTTCTCAATTGGTTCTGCGGATCAACTTAGAAAATGGAAAATTTGGATTCATGTGGTATAAAATTAAATCTTTCATCATCGAATTTCGGGTGCTGCGAAAAAACGTGCTCACGGGAGGTATAAAATAAATGGAAGGTATACAATGAATCAAATTATATTTTTGTGTGTTTAGTGACTAAAAAACTTACATCATTATAAATACAACAATTACCCTTTTTATTTTTTTATTTGTAGCTCTCCGGTATCATTGCATTCAATGTTTTGAAACTTCAGTGTTTTGAACTTTTTTATCATTGGTCCAAACAATTTTTTTTAAAGCCAAAAACATCCGATCCTTTGAACTTGACACCTTTTGTCATGTACTACCATGAACTTACAAAAATTTCATTTTGCAACTTGAATTTTATAAATTCTAGTAGAGAAATGCTATATTGCGTTGCCACATTTGAATCAGTTTTCCCATAACCAATCTGATTGATACTAATGTACAAAATTTTACAACCTCATTTGGATAGGTTCAAAACCGATCCAATTATTACTCTGGTATTGCAATTAAAGAAGCATTTGTCTTTGGTTTATCTTCTCTATCAACGGATGCAAGCATATTAGTAGCTCAACTGAAACGGTTTTTCCAAAACCAATCCAATTTCTACTCAATTATTTCAAATTTTAGTAGGCAAAACTCAATTAATAGTGTAATATATAAACTAATTGAAAATTAAGTCCTATTTACTCTATTGGAGACCGCACAACATTCGATATTCTATATCATGTATTATTGTTGATAAACATTAGCCTTAATGATCCTGTTAGAGGGGTGAATGCAGATTAACTTGTTCTTTTTATATTTTTAAAATTTATTGTCAAGTTGTTTTAGATGCATGCCGAGTGAACGAAGCTGAGTGCATTTTTGGTCTAAAAATGTAATTACTCAGCTTAAGCTGGCTTATTTTACCTTCAAGCTCTGCTAAGTAATCTTACTCAGCTCAGAATGGTTTTTAAGCAGTTAAACAAAATAGAGAAATGATGTATGAGCGCAAACATTGTTAAGGTAATAAAAGATAGTTAAGGATAGAGAACAACTGAATTTTATCCTGATTTGGCCCCTAGCCTACCTCCAGTCTCTTGATTCCTTTTCAATCTTTAATCCACTAGTGTTTCTTTCATTCAATAGATGGAGAAGCCCTTAGAGTGGTTAGACGGATTATAGAAAGTACATTCTTTCTAACCATCGCTAAATACTCAGTTTGGGTACCCATTGATAAGTGTATAATTACACTTATAATCTTGATATTTTCAATCATAAAACGATATGGTTTAGAGTCATTTTATACTTCATATAAAAGATTTCACGTGATATGTAGTTATTTTTTATGCAAGTGCAGAAACTAGGTGAATCGTGGGAGTGAAATGACTAAAGATGGAATTCTATGCAAAGGGAGTGAAAAGGTGCAAAAATATGTGTGAAATGCAAGGAATTGGTTTAGGATCGAAGTTGTCAAAATCGGCAAAGTTGCAAAGAAGAACCATGAACAAAAGCACATATCACGATTGTGATTCCTATTCATGATTGGACAAATCACGCCAGTGACTACCTATTGCAATCGCGATCACGACTTGTCATTCTTCACAAGAAGAAAGTTACCAACTAATATTCACGATCGCGACATGTATGTCATGCTCGTGACTTGTGACAGTTTTGGTCAACTCTTCTCAACTTCCAACTGCAAGATAAGAACGATCAACCGCCATCAACTGTCAAACGAAAAGACACCTTTTGGGGACAATGAAGCCATGAAAAGGTACCTATCCATTGACGATAATAATGAATTCTTGCATCCAATCACATTGAAGATGATGCAACCCTTCACTAATGGACACGACTCTTCGTTTGGATAATCGCAACCCTTCACACTCTATAAATAGGGTTCAAATCAACCATTTTGTGGATGGTATGAATGGTAGTAGTGTATAACATGTATGACATAGATAGAGAGTGAAAGATATAGATTTCGGTACATTCAAAGTGTTAGAGAGAAAAGTGCATAAGTGATTTGATTCTTGTTTCGATCACTAGATTTCTCCACATATTCGAGCGATTGTTGTATGAGTGTAATTGCAAAGCACTTATCAATAAAAGTTTCTATTCTTTAACATTCATTTGTTCGATATTCACAAAGAATAGCATCCTAGCGGAGGTTTTGTACGAGTCGAGACCGAATTCAAAGTAGATGTAGGAATTGCTGGAATTGACGACTCCCATTAAAGAGTGGATACAGTTTGATCAACTTTAGCTTTCACTTGCATACCTTACAACTTTACTTTGTTTTCTACTTATACTTTCTAATTCGAAGTTTATGATATGTCAATGTGTCATAACGAGTATTTCGTCTTGCGTCATTTATATTAATAAAGTTATATGCTTTTGAGTTGACTTTAAGAGTGATTTCAGGGTTAAAAAGATTGTGTATAATCATTGGATATGTGATTATAACACTGTTTAGTGAACCAACATTTTTGAAGTGGTAACTTGCTAAATATAGCTATGTGAGAGTGACCCGTACTAAGCACAATATTATTGTTAACCAGGTTCATATAAGTGTCATAATTCATTTACCCTAGATTTAGAAAAGTCATTTCATGTGTTGCTTTGTGGTGAATTATAGGATATTTGGGCGTCTAGAACCGAGTTTGTTGAAGTTATCTAGTGTTTAAAACAACTTTGATTATTTTACATATTTTACTCTACTATACTTGTTCTTAGGGAATATCTATATGCTTTGCATCTAATCTATTCATGCATCTGTTCATTCATCTGTTCACCATTCAAACCTTAACCTTTAAATCATTATATTTTCTTTCATACCGTAACTCTATCTGATATCTAGAATCGAATCCCTTTCCTGTGAGATCGATATCTTTTAAAACTACATCGCAACTATATACTTGCAATTATCATCATTTTTCTATTTGATAAGCGATACTGACAACACCTGTTCATATTTAGAACTTTTATAGTTTCAGTAGAAAAGTGGCGAACACCCTTCCCAAGCTGACTCACTTAAATAATTGATAGAATTTGAAGAATAAATCATTTCAACTTATAAAAGCGTTGAATAATTTACAATGAAAGAGCTTAGCTAAGATTCTAAGCCTATCTAATTTCTCTCTAAACCAACTGATTGAGAGATGGTTGTTTGCTTTTGACTTACTTAAAATGGAATTTCGAACGCTGGGATTGCTTTAGCAAAGATTCAACTCTAGGAAATTCAAGGTGATTCAGCAAGTTGTAACGTCTTCTCTAGGCTCTATTAATAGATGTAGAAGGTTGGAAGTAGCCATTGCAAACTTCTCTTCTTGACTTGATCTTTAAAATCTCTTCTCTTCGTAGCTTTCAAATATCCCTGTTTGAAATAAATTTTAAGACGTTTAGAGAAAACGATTTCAAACATTAAGGTGCGAGATTAATCCGTTAATCTTCAACTCGTCAATAACTTAAATATCTTCAAGAAAATTTGTTTGAGAGAGGTTTGTGAGATGCAACGTGGAGATTTGCAATTGGTTTCTTTACTGACGTTTGATAGGGTTCGTTTCGGACCTATCTTTCGATCAATTTCGGTGTAAAACAGGACGTAATTCGATGTCATTTTGGGTGTTTAGTTCCATGTTTGCATTGGTTTGCATTTAGTTTGGTTTTTAGTTACTTTGTTAGATTTT
>CATIWQ010412532.1:0-75310 GCA_949673415.1 Euphorbia schlechtendalii | reverse complement strand
CGAAGTGGATTCACGCCAAAAGGGTAAAGCCTCTGAGTTCCTAGAGCTGCTTATTTCGTGTTCCTCCTTTTCTTCTTTTTTATTTTTATTTTTGACCTAGGAATTATTTTTATTCCTTGTTATTGTAAATAACGTTGTAATTCTCCTTCTTCTTTTATTTCTTTTTTAATTTTTGTTTTAGAATACCCCCACGAAGGGAATAAAATATATTCCTGGATAACAGACCTCACCTTTTTCCATGCAGTAATTTTCACTAATAAAATTTACCAACATACTTGTAAATAAAAATGAACTATTTTTATTTAAATTAACAACTTTAAACCGCCGATGTTTTAATTAGGCCACACGGGCCTCGCCAAAATCAAATCGACCATACGTGATATATCCCCTGTGCTAACCTTTGTCGATGCAGGCTAGATGTATGTTTAGGATTTATTTTCCTTCGGGTATTGCACATATTTTACGAAAAATGTAATTAATAGTGTAGCGGGCGGTTGCATCCCCCAATTTTTGAAGCATTGTAATTTTTATTTTCCGCCTTTACTTTCCACATTTACTTACTGTTTTGTGGATGGTTTATTTTTCCGCTTTGTGAATGATTTATTATTTCGCAATACGTGGATCATGCATTTAATTCCAAAAATGACCTAAGTGTGAATATGCACAATTAAAAGAAAACGGTTTTCTGTAGATGTAATATATTGTGATCAGTTAAGAAATAAGCAACTTATCCCGGACCCGAATCTCTGTGTCTTGGTGGGCCGTCCCCCAGACGTTAAGCCTCACAGGACTATAATTCCTGGAAAGAGCTAATTCAGGTGGCGACTTCACACTGAGAGACGGTGAATTCGGGTTCGAACCGATCTTAAACATTTTCACCTTTTTCTCTTTTTAACCTTTTTCTCCCGGATCCCCGACCCGGTGCTTTTTCTCTTCTTTTTCAAAACACCCCGGTGGACCGCTCCTATGACTCTCGTGAGCTCTCGGCCCACCGCTCCATGTCGCCCGCTCATAGGAACATCAGAGTTTGGTTCTCTAGAAAAGGAAACCCTAGGATGGCATGATACTCCTCGACCAAGGGGCTAATCTCAAGGTTAGCAAAGTGGAAGACATGAGTGGTCGGATCCTAGAATTTAAGAGCAACATGGATAAAGGCCATGTTCATGGACCTAGAAGTGAGGTATTGAAGGCCTTGCACCCCAAACCCATTGATTTTTGCCAATCAGGCCCCCTGGTGGTGCAGAAGAAAGCCCTAAGTCACTCGATATGTGACATCAGCAAGAAAGAGCTAAAGAAAATTCCTCAAAACCAGTGTTGCCTACATGCATTAACAAGAAACATTAGCATACCATATTCATTCATACATAGACATAAACATTCACAACAAACAAGAAATCTCTTCCATAAAATAAAAGCGCAACAAGTAAGGACCTGGCTTACAGCAGCCAAAGTCTTGTTCTCTTTTTATAAAATTCAAGATTTGAAAGTTCTACAAAGACTATCTAAGGTTTTTATTTAAAAAAAGAAAATAAGATCGAAAAAGAAGCTCCTAAGCATTCCTATCAGTCACCTCCACCCACCAAATCCTGGGCTCTATGGTAGCAATCTCAAAATCCCCAGGGCACAGACTCCTAGAGGTATCATCAGTCGGACCTTGTGCAGGAAGAGGTAGAGGGGAACCAAATAAGGAAGTATCCCACTTAGGAGGGAATAACGGCTTAGTGCCTGCCCCATCATGTAAAGAAGACAAGTCAAGCTCAAGAGAGTGGGTAAAATCCTCCTCCCGAGCTCGGGTAGACTCAGTGGTCTGCCGTAGAAACTCTAGATGCTGGGCATCCAAGCTTCAATATCGGGCATCCAAATCTCAATGATTAGTGTCCAAGCCCCGGTAGTGGGAATCTAGATCCTAGTGGCGAATGTCCAACGCCTGGAAACGCCATCAAGCCCCCGGTAATGTTGTTCGTAATGGTCCTCCTAACCATCAATGACTGCAACCATCATGGCATTCAAGAATCACAATCATATATACATGCATTACAAAATAAGTAAAAATAGGTTAAAAGGGAAAGCGTACCCATGTGACTCCATCCTAAGAGATCATCATTGTTAGACATGATGTATGCCCTAGAGGCAATTAGGGTGATATGTCTTTGTTGGCTATAATGTACAAACAATTTCGAATTATTAATAATAATCAAAGGCATCTTTGTTACTTATCAGTGCTTTCTATTTATTGTATCTCACTAGTATCATATATGTTTGAATATGTATATGCACATTGATGAAACAAAGTCCATGACTAATTCATAGAGTAAAAAGTGCACTGACATAGTGGGAGCTATGTGGAGTGAGAACTACACATACGTGTTACTATGAATAGTCTAAATATCCCTAGTCGTAGTTTCATTGAGACTGGACATCAATGGAGTGGATAGACTAGCATGTATAGGCTTACTCCTTGGATTAGTTCCAAGCAGCCGATCTCACGAGTTGAAGGTGGTACCTTGAGTTAACACATGAATGTATTCGGGTAATACATTAGAGATAGTGAAAAGATAGACACTCGGAAATAACTATATCCATGTGTTGGTGTCATGTCTTATTGTAGTAGTAGTACGAGTATCCTCAAACCTGAGATACTGGTTACCTTATGTAGGAGATACTATACTTTGGGTCATACTTATTCATTTCCTAGCGATCAGGATGACACGGGTGATTAAAGGTATAACGACGATCACATGTTGGTAAGCTATGTAGTCAAGATGGGATCCATCAGTCCTGATATAGAAATATAATGGAGATGTACATTAGGGCCCCTTGTTGAAGTGACACACTCATAAACCTCTGATTAGAGTATACATTGATGGAACGGGTTTCTAATCGATCAAGATACAAAATCGTTGAATGGTGTGCTTCGTGAACAAGTCTAATTCCAGGATAGCTACGGCTATTACATGAGCTAACAGTTAATCCAATCTCAATAAACTAGATGGTACTTAACCTGATGGAAGGAGTGTATTGTACTAGTTACTATTGTAGAACCGGATCAAGTCACAAGCATGTAATGTTCTAAGTATCAGGGGATCATACACCTTTGTTAGAAAGCCTATTTGATCATCTAAAGCTATCGGGTTCCATAACAGTCTGGAACACTGAGCCTAAAGGTTCACAGATGGGAAACCAAGTTTAGGTTAACCGCTAGCGAATCTATACTTTGGGATCCTATGAGGTCACACACTTTAAGTCTTTATCAGACAATGTAAAGAACCTATGGACTTGGTCTGTACTGAAAATGCAAGTTGAGAAATCAGTGAGAAGAATTATTAATTGATTTAATCAAATTAATAATTAATAGAAATAATGAAAAGATAGGGAAAAGGTTACACAAAGTGAGCAAGGGAATTTTTCTGTTGATAGTGGGCTCCAAACCGAACACGGGTTCTTTAAAATGGGGCCTGTGTGGTTGTCCTAAGAGCCAACTGGCTCGCGGGCCAGCAAGCTGCAGGCTGTGAGCCCGTAAGCTATAGCTTACCGTATAAGGCAAGCTCGTTAGGGCTTACCTTGTGGCAGTCGCTGGTCAACCCCCGGATATCTGTACTGTTGACTCGCTATACATATCCCATCCCATGTAGAGTTTTAGGGAGAGTCTATCACTCCCCCTTTTTCCCTATAAATAGGCTTCAAAGCTTCATTAATTCATACATAAAAAAAATCTTTGAGCTTATTTTCTCTCTGAATTCTATTCTCCTCTTCTATTGTTGTGTAAGATCCTCCATGAGTTTCTCCAAACAAATCGAAGAGTACTTTTATAAGGCTTAAAGTTTAAGTGAGCTTTTGATTTTGATTTTCAGGTTGATTTATGAGTAGTTTAGGAACTGCTATTAATCGATGAGTTCTACCTCTTCAAGGTTTTGGTCGATGAAGATCCATGTGGATCAAGTCATAGAGGCTCTCCTAGTTTAGAATCTTGTGTTGTTGTAATTGCTCAAAGGGAACGCCGCTACCAAAAGAGATATCAAGCACGTGTTAACTGGTAATGTTTTAATCTTTAGATGCTAGGTTTCTTTTATATGTTTCATTAACATAAAAGCATTTATGGAACTTTTTAACCTAGATTATATCAATCATAGCATGCTTAGGAGATCCTCAAGTTAATTTTAAGTTTTTGAATTTCTGCATTACAACCTATGCATGTTCAATTACTATCTTGATTAACCAACAATCATGTCCCTCATGGCAAGGGAATGCCGAGCCACTCACTCTAACTCCTTCCAAGCAAACTACAGAATGAACAAAAGAACATCAGACTTTCTAAAACCACTACATTACATTTGAGAATAAGTCATTTAGTTAATGACTTACATGAGTAGCTTCAGAAGGGTTGAAAGACAACATGTGGAGGCTCCAAGGAAGAGACAATTCTCTCTCCATCCCTGAGTAATCCATCAGATAAAAAGACATGTCTAATGGGACTGTCAATCTCCCCTTAATGATGCCCGAGGAAGTAGAGCTCGGACCTTCAGGGGAGGTATTTAGGTTAGGAACCCGAGCCCTTTTCCTAGAGGCCTCCTACATTAACAAATTACAGTCAGAAATAAGATTAATAAAAAATGGCAATGTTCAATCTAGTACAACTCTCATACTTGTCAACCTATGCTGGTACCACTAATGCCAGAACCGGAACATCCTACCCTTGACTACTCGGCCGTGCACGAGGCCACTCAACCATAGCTTGGGTCGGAGGATGAAGCGGGATCAACATCTCCTGGATAAACACCTCGTAATCACAGCGCCGACCAGAGACTAGCAAACCATGCTCCTCAAAGAACATGCGTCTCTCCTCCAAGTTTGTAATTACCAAGTGCGCCTAGAAGAGTCTGGTAGGAGGCGTAGGAGGGATGCGCCTCTCTGCCACTAGCTTAATTCACCAGTACTAAAGACTCTCACCAAGATACCATTCCTACGTCCCGGGGCCCTCCAGGATGAAATGGTTCTAGTCCACCTCTTTCCGGATCTCCTTCACCATGTGATAGCTCAGGAGCCCCCTCTAAGGGTTACGATCAACCTGAAAATACAATCAGCTCAAGTTAGGATGAGTTTCAAACAAAGGATAAATGTGATTCTCTTTTTACAAAAACAAGGATCATCACTTGATCAAGTGTCAAGTTGTAGAGGTGCTCATGGTAATCCTCAAGAGATAAGATATCTCCTTCAAAGGCCGAGCACATCTGAGCAAGAGAAGAAGAGTCCTCAAGAGCATTGGTGATCCACGGAGAAGGAAGAAAACCATAATAGAAAGCCCATGCCTGCACAGTCAAATACAAATGTAAAATTAGATAATGAGAACCAGAAAGAACCAATATATACTAATGATAAATGGGCAAACAATACTTGAAGAACCATGGGGCAACATCGTAGCACCCTTTGGTGGGCTTGCGTAACCAGGTCAAGAAAAAATATGTTTGGGCCAATATCGCTCGGTGCCAATTAAGGCCACTGATGCCCTCAATATCAGCCAAAGGCTCAATCAACCCATAGTTGATCTCATTGTTCACGACTGGAAAGAAGGTTACACTCAACAATGTAATGAGGAAGGACCAAACATATAGCGCAATCTCCTCAACCAAAATGGATCTCGATCAGTCCAATACTCAACCAGTGCATTGTAACGCAACGCTTTGACCCTTTGATCGACTAAATAGATTAGTAATATGTCTATAAACAGGGGCGGTCTAAAAAAATCTCTCCATAAAGGTGTCAAAACGGATCACGATCCTGATCTAAGGTAGACCGGTAATCGCTACAACATCAGACGGGGTGATGGTGACCTCTCCGATGATGAAATGGAAAGTGCGAGAAACATCACACCATAGTTGTGCTAAAGATATCGATGTCGTGTAAGGCAACAACGTCGGTTGCAGAAACCTAGCTATATCGCCAAATTCGATGGCTGCAATGGCTTGGACAAGCTCGGGTCGGGCAGAAGCATGTCGCCACCAAGCCTGGATGGTAGTATACCCGCCCGTATGAAGAAGGAAGGGAAACTACAAATAAAATAACAACACAAGATCAAGAAAACTATGTTAATAACATTTAGGTTAAAAGAATGGACCAAACGAAAATCCATTTCATCCATTTGTGAAAATTCTTCTCCCGAAAATTTTTACAGTATTTATTCTTTTTTAAAAAAATATATTTTTTAAAATAGAGTAACCGACCAGTTGGCGAGAGGCCCCTAGGAGATCGTGGAAAAGAGGCGCCGGCCCCGTGAGATGGGGCGTGGGGTTTTCGAAAACATTGCGACAGAGCGCATTGGAAAAGAGGTTCCCTTATAGGAGACCGTGGTTTGTTTGAAAATGCGTTACAAATTCAAAAGACTCGAGATCAAAATCTCTAGCCTATGGTACTCAGAGTCGCCACCCGGATTAGCTCTTCCGGGAAATTTCAGTACAACCTAGATCCGTTAAGCCTAAGCGATACCATAGTTCAAAGATTCAGGTCCGGGATGAGTTATCTATTTCATCATCATTTGAGTTATATTACGCTATGAGTGAGAAACCACGTTTATAATATTCGAACTAAACTAGGCATTTTCAGTTTATATTCATCGCGCATGCATAAAACGGTAAGTCCATAAATCAAGTATTAAGTAAATGCGGAAAAGTGAATTAATAAATTACAGAACTCGAGGGTTGCAACTGCCCGCCTAATCTATTAATTACATTCCGAAAGATGACTAAAATGCGATACCCGAGGGAAAGTAAACCCTAGGCATACGCCTAACCTACATCCACAGAGGTTAGCACGAGATATGGCATGTATGTTCGATTTGGTTTTAGCGAGACCCATCTGGCCTAATTAAAACATCATCAATTTAAAGTTGTTACTTTAAATAAAAATGGTGCATTTTTATTTACACGTATGTAAGTCGATTTTATTAGTGAAAATGACCGCATGGCAAAGTGGTGAGGAGGGTTATCCGGGAACACGTTTTGTTCCCTTTGTGGGGGTGACCTAAAATGATGTTTAGAAACGTAAATCTAGGCCAAACATGCACGTTAATAAATAACACATAGATCCAAATAATTACAATTTAGAGGTTTGTTACCCCCAATGATGTGTTTTCAGACTTAGAATAATCTCAGCGGGTCATTCTAGGCTCGAACGATTCGAAACGGAGCGAAACAAAGCAAAAAATGCATTCCGCCAGCACTAATATCGTTAATGGTATCATGTGATATCGTTCAACTATATCACCTGATATCATTAACGGTATCGTTTTTCCAGACCTGCATGAAAACACAAAAAAACAGCAGAAAACAGCAAAAACCATAATCCAAACTTCAAATGATCATAACTTTTGCTATACTTAACTGATTTTGACGATCTTTATCATTCTGGGAAGCTCAAGATGTGTAGAATATGTTAATGTAAAGAAAATGGCAAAATAGATTTAAGATAATACTGAAAATTTCAGAGAACAGAATGGTGCGCAGAAAATGATAATAACAAAAAACAAAATGAAACTTCAAAATGAAAAGAATGTAAACGTAAGCACGAATCTAGAAACTCAGAGGCTTACCCAGTAGTTTTGAATCCACTTTGTTTGGTCCTTGAAAACACTCAGAAAGTCCTCCTCATTTCTTTGGTTCAGTTTTGTCGGTTTTCGGCGAAAATGGAGAGTAAAAATATCCTTTGGAGGGAAGGCTGAAACTTCCGAGATTTGGTTTGTGAAATGAGAAAGGGAAGAACAAGAGTTACTTCCTCCCTTGAGTTTTGATCTTAGAAATGCTCTAAAATCTGAAAGTTTTGAACTTTGTTTGTGTTGTTTATGTGTGGGATTTGTGGTAGCTTTTGCTTTTGTGGCAAAATAGATTTAAGATAATACTGAAAATTTCAGAGAACAGAATGGTGCGCAGAAAATGATAATAACAAAAAACAAAACGAAACTTCAAAATGAAAAGAATGTAAACGTAAGCATGAATCTAGAAACTCAAAGGCTTACCCAGTAGTTGTGAATCCACTTTGTTTGGTCCTCGAAAACACTCAGAAAGTCCTCCTCATTTCTTTGGTTCAGTTTTGTCGGTTTTCGGCGAAAATGGAGAGTAAAAATATCCTTTGGAGGGAAGGCTGAAACTTCCAGGATTTGGTTTGTGAAATGAGAAAGGGAAGAACAAGAGTTACTTCCTCCCTTGAGTTTTGATCTTAGAAATGCTCTAAAATCTAAAAGTTTTGAACTTTGTTTGTGTTGTTTATGTGTGGGATTTGTGGTAGCTTTTGCTTTTGCTTTGTGATGGCTTTTTGCTAGGATCTTTGGAGGGATTGAGAGCTCTCTCTTTTCTAGAATCAAGCTTCGTCTCTACTGAATTTCGTTCCCCCTTTTGCTGAATCCTTTTTCCTCCTTTGCTGAATCCTTTTTCCTCCTCCTTTCTTGTGGCTGCCACTTTTTCTTTTGTGGACTCCCTTCAATCCAAAAGTCATCACTTCCACCCACCTATTTTGTCCCATTGCACCATTTTTCTACGCATGTAGGTTGGAATTGGGTTGAAAAAGTATCTGGTGGAAAATTCTGAATTTATGGGTGAGAGTTGGATTTTTTGTTGAATAATGCAAGGCCTGCCTTTTCTGACTGTCTATGAACTCGATATCGTTAACGATGGGGGTCGATATCGTTAATGATATAATGTTATATCATTAATGATATCAACCATATCGTTAACGATATGGATTATCAAAGTGGGCTTTTTATTTGTTTGGGCTTTTAGGAGAAATACGGCCTAAGATACAAGGTAGATGATTTCCAGATGATTTCGGGACCCTGCAAGATGTGAAAAGCTAACAAGGGAAAAATTATAGCTTCATCATCGAACTCGCGAGTCGGGAGTAAAAATCCCATGCTCACAGGTTCTTTTGAAAAGGAAGCCTCAAGATGGCATGATACTCCTCAACCAATGGGTAAATCTCGAGGTAAGCAATGTGGAAAATATGGGTGGCTGGATCCCAAAACTTCAGGGTAGCATGGACAAAGGCCGCGTTTATGGGCCTAGAAGCGGGAATTAGAGGGCCGCACCCCAAATCCATCAAGCCTTCACCAATCGGGCCCCCAAATGGTGCCGAGGAATGCCTTGGGTCTCTCATTATGTGTCGACATCGGTAAGCAAAAACTAAAAGAAATCCCTCAAAACCGATGTTACCTACAATGTCAACCTAGAATATTAGCATACCAAATTCATTCATACACATAACGCATTCACAAACAAGCATCCGATTTCATAAAACAAAGACGCAACAAGTAAGGACCCGACATGTGATAAGCAAAGTCCTCTTCTCTTTCCATAAAAGCTAAGTTCTCGAAGTTCTACAAAAAAGTTCAAAAAGAAAAGAAGAAAAAACAAGGCTGATAAAAGAAAAGCTCCTATGCATCGCCAATATGTCATCTCCAACCACCAGGTCTCTAGGCGCCATGGTAGCCATCTCGAATTCCTCAAGGCATAAACTTCTGAAAGAGCCATCAATCGGGCCCTGTACAAGAGGGGTTGGAGGGGCACTGAAGAAGCCAAAGTCCCACTCAAGAGTGGGTAATGGCTCAGTACCCAACCCACTGAGCAAGTCAGTGAAGTCAAGATCCAGGGTACGGGCGAAACTCTCAGTAGCAGCTTGCTCCACCACTCGAGCTCGATCAACCTTAGTGTTCTGCCGCAATAGATCCTTGTGCTGAGTATCCAGACTCCGATAGTGAGCATCTAAGTCCTTATGATGGAAGTGGCCCTCGAGCTCCCGATAGCGCTGCTCGTAGTCATCTCCTCTCGTTGACAAGGCCTACAATCATTGGGACATGCAAAAATCATGATTATATTTATCAAACATAACATTTCATGCAAAATCAAGCATAAATAGGCCTAAAAAAGAAGTATATGCATGCAACCCATAGTACAATATCATCATATCCCTCAATGCAAGGGAATGCTAGGCCACCCGTTCCATCTCCTCTCATGAAAACTACTATGCGAATAAAGAGATGTCAAACATCCTGAAATGGTTACACTACGTTTGGTGATAAGATGTTTAATCAAAGACTCACATGAGTGGCATCAAAAGAATCATAAGCTAGTGTGTGGATGCTTTGCGGAATAGGCACCTTCCTCGACATCCCCAAATAACTCATCAAGTTAAAAGATGAGTTAAAAGGAACAACAAGTCTACCTTTGATGACACCCGAGTCAATGGAACTCATGCCCCCGATCAACAAATCGGGAACTTAGGCCCACTTCTAGGCAACCTCCTACAATGATAGACAAATAATCAGAAATAAGATCTATAAGAATGAAATAACTAACATAACCCTCATACCTGACAATCGATGCTAGTTCCACTAGCGCCCACACCTGAACTACCAGCTCCCTAACCCCTTGACCGTGCAGGAGGTCACTCTACCTCGGGATGAGTCGGAGGATGAAGCAGAAAGAGCATCTCCCAGATAAACTCCTCATAATCACCACATCGATCGGAGACCCTCACACTGTGCTCCTCAAAGAATAAATGTCACTCCTCATGGTTAGAGATCACTGAGTGCAACTAGAACAATCTGATAGGAGGCTTAGGCGAAATACACCTCTTAGCCATTGACTTAGTTTGCCAGACGCATATCCTAGGACCCTCCAAGATAAAGCGGTTCTGATCCACTTCCGTCTGGGCCTCCTTAGCCATATGATAACTCAACAACCCCTCCAAGGGTTACGTTCAACCTAAAATGCAATTCAAATCGGGTTGAGTTTTCAGTGTCAAATTGTAAACATGTCCATAATAACCCTCATGATCCAATATCTCTCCCTCAAAAGCAGAACAAATCTGAGCAATGCATGGGGAGTCATCGGGAGTTCCTACAAACCGTGGAGCAGGGAGAAAACCATAAAAGAAAGCCCAAGCCTGCACAATCAGATACAAACACAAAGTCAAATGACGTAAATCTAAAAGAACCAATATTCACTAACAATAAATGAACAGACAATACCTGAAGAACCATGGGGAAACATCATAGTGTCCTCAGATGAACTCTTGTGACCAGATCGAGAGCAAAATTTGTTTGGGCTAATATCACCCAAGGCTAGTTAAGGCCACTAACGCCATCCAGGTCAGCCAAGGGCTGGATCAACCTATAGTTGATCTTGCTATTCAAAACCAAGAAGAAGGTCACACTCAAGAATGTAATAAGAAAAGATCAGACATATGACGGAATCTCTACCACCGAAATAGGCCATCGACTAGTCCAATACTCAATCAGCACGCTATATCGCAACGTCTGGCCACTCGAATCAACACCAAACAAATCCCTGATGCATCGATAGGCAGTGGGAGTCTTGAAGAACCTCTCCAAGAAAGCATCAAAGTGGATCACGGTCCTAGTCCAAGGTAGATCGGTGATCGCCACCAGGTCAGACGAGGTAACGGTGACCTCCCCGATAGGAAGATGGTAATTGTGACAGATATCACACCATCTCTATACCAATGTGATGGATGTCGTATATAGCAACAGCGTCGGTCACAAGGACCGGGCTAGGCACCAAAGCTTGTGGCCTTGATAGCCTGAACAAGCTTCGGTTGAGAGGAAGCATGTCACCACCAAGCTTGGACCATGTAATACCCGCCCGTATGTCAAAGAATGGGAGACTGCAAATAAATTCAAATGAAAATGCGTTGCGAAATTAAAGAAAAAATTATAAAAAAATATATACACGAAAAAAATTCAGCCGTGGAGACCCTGAGGGGCATCGCTGGAAACTCCAGCAAACCCCATAAGGGCCTTGCTAGAATCTCTGCCGAGACCCCAAAAGTAGCCTAAAAAAAGTTTCTAGCGAGGCCCCTAGGGTGGTTTTGGTAGCCGGCGGACCTAATTTTGACTTTTTTTTCTAAATTTTTTTACTTTCATACTATGAGTGAACGACGTTCTACCCGTATGGTTGCTACGAGGCGCTGGCCCCATGAGATGGGGCGTGGGGATTTTGAAAATGTGTTGTTTTGGTTGTGGAAGGGATTCTAAAGACTCGAGGCCTAAACCTCTAGCCTATGTTATACTAAGTTACCACCCAAATCAGCTCTTTCGGTAAGTTCTATACAACCAAGATCCGTTAAGCCTAAATGATACCATAGTATAGAGATTCAAGTCCAGATGAGTTACTTATTTCATCGTTTTTTAAGTCATATTAGATAAGTGGCTACCATATTCCAATATCATGATAACCGTTATAGATCATTTTCGAGTCATAATTTAGCATGCACATGGAAGGTAGTAAATAAGGCGGAGAGTAAACACGTAGGAAAGTAATTGTGCCTAGTTTAGGGGGAATTATTTATATATTTTAGGGATGGGGAATACAAATCGCCTAAAAGACATGAGATCTAGGTAAATGAATACATCCATGTCCTATTATACAACCGATCTAACAAATACATAATTTTTATTGAAGTATTATACCCGAAGGAAAATAAATCCTCACATACATCTAACCTAATCTATCTGCATCCACAAAGGTTAGCACAATATATTCTATCCCTCAATCATAGTCCATGCTCAGTTGCAGACATGTTTTAGACTTTTGCTATAAATTCTAAAGGAGAAAGAGGTAGAGAGGAATTTTCTGCTGCATCTTCTTTCTCTTCCAATATCACCTTTGCCTCAGCTTCCCTCTAGGTTTAGGTTTTAAACTTTCACTTATTCTTTGGTTGTGATTGGATAGGTATAGCTGCAACCCTTGATTTTGCTATGCTAGCTCTCTTCCTTTAAGCCATCGCTTTTACTCTTGGATTTGCTAGTGCAGTTGTTGCTGTTGTTTGAAGGAGATGAGCTGATAAAGGCACCTCATGCATAGTTCCTTCACTAAAGACTTCTAGGTTAGCCATAAATGAATCTTCAGCCTCCTTAAGAACATGTACATGAAAAATAGATGGTTCCACCTTCATCTTCTTTAACTTGACATTGTGGGCATTAGTATACCTAGTATGGAGCTGAGAGAAATTCAATTTCTTTAATGTTGAAAATCAAGAGTTCTCTTTAATGGCAAGAGCTAGTCTCCACTTTCACTCACGTACTTTGATACGTTAACATCATAGCCTTGATTATCGTAATAATTAAATAACTATAATGAAACATTATGGTTACCATTATGAGGTAGTGCAAAAGCAGCATCGGTCAATTGAGATGTTTACCTTCCACCATATGATACACTATGCTACGCTCAAACTTAGTATAGTTAGGAAGAGATCTAGTCTTGGGTGGAAGCACTCTAATCAGTAGCTCATGACATGCTCCCGCCCTTAATGTCAAACTAGAGGCGCTTATTTCGCCTGAGCCATAGTTAGCCGGAAGTTCCCAATCTTATAGTACACTCATCATCACCATTTCTTCTCATCATAGTACCTTTCAAAGGTATGCATAGAATGCTAGCAATCAACTTAGCTATGATGAGGTAGGAAGTCTGATCAATTTCAATCATCAAATATCGAGAAAATTTTCGATTGAATAGAGGTTGGTGTAGAACTTCTTCATTACTTCTTGATTGTTGGTACATCAAGGAGTTAGAAGTTGTTGAGATTCTGCTACTTGATCACTTTGTGAATCATCTTGTTCTTTAGTAGTCCATCATAGTTAACTTCAAACACATGGCTAAAGTCCCTATCAGTGATTCCCCACTTCTCTTGAGTAAACACGGTTCCTTGGGGAAAAATAATATTTTCTATTCTACCATCGATGTTGACAAACATGTTTTGCTAAGATTTTTCTTGGAGGATATACTACATTTCTCCTTGAGATTGAGAAAATGCCATTTGCAGAGAGTTGAGAGAAAAAGAGATTAAGCTTCTTAGAGAGAAATTGGTTTGAGAGATAAAAATTGCAAGTGAGTTTCTCTCTAGCTGGATCTCCTTTTTATAGGTGATCTCTCTAAAACATAGTACGTGTCCTCTCCATAAGAAAAGATCAAGTTTAACGATGAGATGGAATAAGTATTTAACCGACTTAGTTAAACGACGTAGTTTTAGATTCGACGATTCAATTCAAAAAGACCTTTCAATAAAGTAGCTTTTTGAGATTCAACTGGGAAAACTTAAACTAATAGAGTTAACGCAAAAATAAATAGGGTTAAATAAATGTCACCTTATTTTGTTCATATCAGCTTTTGATCTTGCTTTTGACACTTAGCCAAATTTCTGGGATTTCATCAAATTGAATTCGCCATTCCAATTAGCTCTTTGAGTGTGTTAAATTACTCCTTTGCTAATGGCTCGGTGAATATATTAGCTCGCTGCTCCTCTGTGGGAACATATTCCAATTTGACATCTCCTCTAAGTACATGATCCCTTATGAAGTGATGTCTTATGGCATGCTTCATCCTGCTATGTTGAACTAGATTCTTGGATAGATCAATTGTTATAACAAACAACTTCGAGGCATTTTGACTATATACCATAATCTTTTAGTTGTTGCTTAATCCATAGTAGTTGTGCCATGCAACATCCTACTACCATGTACTAAGCTTTTGTAGTACTCAACGCAATAGAAATTTACTTCTTGCTATACCAAGAGACAAGATAATCTATAAGGAAATGGCATCCTCCAATGGTGCTTTTCCTGTCGAGCTTATCTTTTCCATAGTCTGCATCTATGTATCCTCTTAGAGTAAAATATGAGTTGTTGGGATATCACAGACCAACATCTATAGAACCTTGCAAGAATTAGAGAATTCTCTTAACAGTTTCTAAGTGAGATTTTCTTGGGTCATCTTGATAACATGCGCATTAGTTTACATAGTATTGAATATCAAGCCTACTAGTAGTTAAGTAAAGAAGAGAACCAATAATACCTTTGTAGAACTTATTGTCAAAGGCTTACCAGCTTCATCCTTACTCAAGATTGTGTTAGTGACCATGGTAGTAGACATTCAGTTCCAATTCTTAATATCAAACTTCTTCAATACTTCTTTAACATATTTAGGTTGGCTAATAAAGATTCCATCTCACTTTTCTTGGTATGCAGTCCAAAGAAAAAGTTAAGCTCTCCCAATATTGACATTTTAAACTTGCTCTTCATCTGTTTGCTGAAATCCTTGCAAAGCTTTTCATCAGTTGCTCCAAATATGATTCATCCACATAGATTTAGACTAGCAACACATCTTCCTTACTTCGCTTGATAAACATAGTTGTATCTGCTTTGCCTCTTTCATAGCCTTTATTTAGTAGGAAGTTGGTCAACCTCTCATACCAAGAACAAGGTGCTTGCTTTAATCCATATAGAGCTATTTAATTTGAAGACATGCTCTAGATTTATCGCATCTTCAAAGTCTTGGGGGATAATGTACATAAACTTCCTCTAGAATGAAGCCATTTAGGAAAGCACCCTTGACATCCATTTGAAAATATTTGAAATTGATATGGGATGAAAAAGCATAGAGAATCCTAATTTCTTTAAGATGAGCTACAATGCATAGGTCTCATCGTAGTCGATTCCTTCTTATTGGTAGTAGCCTTGAACAACAAGCCTGACCTTGTTTCTGATAACAATGCTATCTTCATCAAGCTTCCTCTTAAATACCCATTTAGTGCCAATGATTGATTTCCCTTTAGGCTTAGGAACCATATCCCAAACATCATTGCGCTAAAATTGATTCAATTCCTCTAACATCGTGATCATTTAGTAGTTATCTCCTTTTGCATATTCAAACATCTTAGGTTTAATCAATCAAATGAAAGCTGGATGGCTCATCATCATGCTAAGCAAACCTCGTGTTATCATTGGATTATGAACGTCATCTACAATACTCTCGATTGGACAATTTCGATGAGTTCAAATCTCCCTTGGAAGATTCGGATCTACAATGGGATTATCTTCACTGGGTTATTGAGGCTGAGCTTGATCTTCTTCTTCATTGAAGTTAATAGAAAGATCTTCATCAACTTTAACTTCCTTTGTTTCTGGCTCTTATGCTTGATTGGGAAGCATAGCAAGCAGCATGTTGAGTTAATTATCATCTTTGATTGTTCCTTCATCCTCATCAAATGGACATTTACTTGCACTGTTAGTATTGGTTAATTAAGGAAGTTATTAAACATGCGAACTTGCATCATAGAATTTTAAAACTTAGGATAAACTCTAAAGGATCTCTTAAGCATAAATGATTGACATAATCTCAATTGAAACATTCCATAGATGCTTATAGGTTAATAAACTTAATAAAAGAAACCAAGCATCTATGTTTAGAGCATTACCAATTGATGCGTGCCTTTCCCTTTGGTGTGGAAATCCCTTAGAGTAATTCGACATCACTCCATTAGCACAAGCCTCCAAACCAAGACAACCTCTATGACTAGTCCAC
This sequence comes from Euphorbia schlechtendalii, assembly GCA_949673415.1. Taxonomy (NCBI): domain Eukaryota; kingdom Viridiplantae; phylum Streptophyta; class Magnoliopsida; order Malpighiales; family Euphorbiaceae; genus Euphorbia; species Euphorbia schlechtendalii. The sequence goes on along the minus strand of CATIWQ010412532.1, from coordinate 58,946 downwards.
ATGGACCCCATTGACAAAAATCTCACATAGAAGGAGAACTCGTCAGTTAATAAGAAGCTACTAAACCACTCGTACACCAACCAAAAAATATAACATAGAAGGCTCTTTCCAAAATAGGAATAAGCCTTCAAAAGAATTCTTGCAAAAGCGGAGAAACATGTGGAGGATCTTTCAAAAAGCTTATGAAGAAAATAAGTCAAAACTCACAAGGAAGCTGAGATGAAGTAAGAAAAAAAGGATGAGGATATATTTAGGGGGAAGGGGAGCTACATGCTCCCCTTTTTAGCAATGTGGGATGGGGGATTTCCCAATCCCACAAGCGGGTTGACTGCACAGAGCTCCAAGCTCCACGCGCCAACAGCCCACTTAGGCAGGCTGTGTGCAGCCTACAAGGCATGCCTGTATGGGCTTGCCTTGTCCCGCAAGCCGGGCCTTACGGGTCCTATAGCAAGAACTTTTACAGGTTATGTCGATCAACCTTTACTACAAGCCCATGCAAACGTTTCCTAGTGCTTGTGGACCTGTAACCCATCGGTATGTGCTAGCACATATCGACGACCCACAAGCACCCTTCCAGTACTTGTGAGGTTGCCACACAAGCCACACCTGTGAACAACCCATGTTCGTAGGGCCCACTCACAACTAGAAAAATTCCCTTCGCTCTACATAAATATATTTTTCCTCATTTCCTCCTTTACTTATAATTTAGTCTAACCAATTAATAATCCAACAAAATGAGTTTGACTTTCCCTTTACTTTTTGATAAAAATCCCCGTATATGAGTTCTTTATTCAGTCTTGTGAAGGACCAATGTATGTGACCTCATAGGATCATGAAATGTAGAGCCATTAGAGGTTAACCTAAACTTGGCTTCCTATCCGGGAACCTTTAAGCTCAATGTTCCAAACTGATATGGTACCTGATAACTCTAAATGATCAAATGGGCTTTCTAGCAAATGCGTTTGCTCCCTCGATACTCGAAATGTCACTTACCTATGACCTGATCCATTTCTATAATAGTAACCAATCCAATACACTCCTTCCATCAAGTTAAGTACCATTTAGATTATTGAGCTCGAATTAAGTGTTAGCTCATGTAATAGCCATAGCTATCCTAGAATTAAACTTGTTCACTAAGAATGCCACTAGAATTTATGTATCAAGATCGACTAGAAACTTGTTCTATCAATCTCATACTCTAATCCAAGGTTTATGATTATGTCACTTCAACAAGAGGCCTTAAGGTATAACTTCCATTATATCACTATATCAAGAGCAATGTTTACCAACGAACGATCATCACTATACCCGTAATCACCCATATCATCTTGGTCACCAAAATATGAATAAGTATGACCCAAAGTTTAGAACCTCTCATACAAGGTAACCATATCATAGGTCTGAGGATACTCGTACTACTACTGCAATAAGACATGACACCAACACATGGATATAGATATTTTTGAGTGTCTATCTTAGAACGGTTTCCAATGTACTAGTTGAATAAATTCATGTGTTAACTCAAGGTACCACCCTTAGCTCATGAGATCAAGCCCAAGGAGTAAGCCTACACATGCTTGTTTATCCACTACTTTGATGTCCTGTCTCAATGAAACTATGACTAGGGATATTTAAACTTTACATAGTAACACGTGTGTGCACTTCTCACACCACATAACTCCCACTATGTCCTCACACTTTCATGCTATGAAATAGTCATGAACTTTGTCTTATTATATCTATGAATATATACATATACTTAATAGCATATATATAATACCAACGAGATACATTATTTAGAAATAATAATCGATATATAGTAAAGATGCCTTATTATTGATACATAATAATCTGAAACTATTTGTATAATAGTAACTAAGAAAGATATATCACCCTAATTACCTCTAAGACATACATCATATCTAACAAAGTCCCACTTGCACTAGAACTAATTTCCCATGTGCTTCATGCCATGCTCGTTAACATGTTGGTCATGCTTAACTTGAGTTAATGGCTTCGTTAACCCACATGCTAGATTATGATCCGTAAGAATGTGTTCTAAGCTTATATCCTTTCTATCTACTATCTCCTAAATGAGAGAGTACTTTCTAAGTAAGTGTCTATTTCTTTGAAGAGACCGTGGTTCCTTTACCTAAGAAATAGCCCCATTGTTATCACAATAGACCACTATTGGATTTACAATGCTGAACACGACACCGAGATTACCAATAAATCTCTTAATCTAGATAGCTTGCTTAGTTGCTTGAGAAGTAGCTATATATTAAGATTCAATTGTTAAATCAGCAATTGTATCTTGTTTGAAACTTTTACAAATGAGTGCCCCTCTATTTAACATAAAAACATAACCTGACTAGGACTTGTATTCGTCCTTGTTAGACTGAAAACTCACATTAGTGTATTCCTTCACGGAGAGATCAATGTCTCTATAAACTAAAAAACATATCCTTATTCCTTCGTAAGTATTTGAGGATAGTTTTAACGGCCATCCAATGCTTCTCACCTATATCAGATTGAAATCCGCTCATGATGTTTAAGGCATGTGAGATGTCTGGCTGAGTACATACTATAATATACATGATGGGCTCTATAACTAAAGCATAGGGTATTCCATTCATGTGTAGTCTCTCCTCTTGTATTCTTAGACAAATAGATTTAGAAAGTTTAATCCAGTGAGACATGGGAAGGTAACCCTTTCTCAAGATTAAATCTATCCAAAATCTTATCTATGTATGTTCTTTGAGAAAGACCTAGTAGCCTCATAGATATATCATGATAGATCTTTATACCAAGTATAAAAGATGCTTTTCCAAGGTCTTTGATGGAGAACTTCTTTGACATCCATGACTTAATTATTTAAAGAAAAGGAACATCATTTATTATTAATAACATGTCATCAACATATAATACAAGGAAAATGACTGCACTCCCACTAACCTTCTTATATACACAAGGCTCATTAGCATTTACCACGAAACCAATTTCTTTGATAGTCTCATCAAACCTAATATTCCAATTCTTTGATGCTTCCTTAAGTCCATAATTAGACCTTTGCATACCTTCGAGACATGTTGAGATGTTAAACCTTTGGGTTGTATCATATATACATCTCGATCAAGGTTCTCATTAAGGAACAGCACATCCATGTGCAATATCTCATAATCATAACAAGCATCGATGGTAAGGAGTATTCTGATACACTTTAACATGGCCACTGATGAAAAGGTTTCATCATAGTCAATGTCTTCCTTTTAACTGTAACCTTTTGCAACTAGCATTTCTTTATAGGTAATCACATTACCATCCATGAGTTTTCTTCTTGAAAACCCACTTGCATCCTATGGGCTTAATCCCACTTGGAGCATCAACCAAGTTTCAAACTTGATTTTCATACATGGAGTCCATCTCTAACTTCATGGTTGTAAACCATTTGTTAGACTCTAAGCCTTCTATTACCTCCTTGTAAGTCTTGGGCTCATTATCTTCCATAATGAAGATGTGCTTATCATTACTAGTGAAATAATCATATCTCTCAGGAATGAATTGAGCCCGTCCTGACATACGCAACGTTGGTGTTATAATAGGATGTTCTATGCTTACGCTTTTTTGTAAAATAGGTGTAGGATAAATCAATTGATTGTTTGATTGATCTTCTTGAGCACCTAGCTCAAGATTGCTCCCACTAGCTTTCGCAAGTATGTGTTCCTTCTTGAGGAAATGAGCATTTCTAGAAACAAGTATCTTTTATTCCATGGAATTGTATAAGGTATAACTCATAGTCTGCTTAGGGTAACCTACAAACAGACACTTGTCAGACTTAGCAAACAGCTTATCTAAACTTGTCCTCTTTACATAAGTAGGACATCCCTAAACTCTTAAGTGAGAAAGAACTAGTTTCTTACCTTACCATGTTTCGTACGATGTTTAATCAGCTGATTTCAAGGGCACGCTATTTAAAATACAAACTATGCTCTCAAGTTTATAATCCCAAAAGGATATACTAAGTTCTGCTTGGCTCATCATGGACCAAACCATATCAAGTAGGGTTCTATTCCTCCTTTCTGACACTCCATTATGTACGGGTGTAAGGGTATGTTCCTTGGGATAAAATACCATTATATCTTAGATAATCTTGAAACTCTTATCTTAAGTATTCACCTCCTCGAACAGATTGATGGGTCTTGGTACTTTTCCCAAGCTGTTTCTCTTTCTCGGTTCTGAACTCTTTCAATTTCTCAAAACTTTTGGACTTGTGCCTTATAAGGTACAATTAACCATACCGTGAATAATTAACGATAAAATTTATGAAGTATATGAAACCTTCATGTGTCTTAACCCTCATTAGACAACATACATCGGAATGTATTATTTCTGAAGTACTCAAAGCATATTAATCCTTTCCTTTGAAAGGTTTCTTTGTCATATATCCTTTTAAACATGTTTCACTTGCAAAATAGGACTCCCATTCCATTAGGCCCAAGTCACTACATTTGTGTAACTTAGTTAAGAGGGTCTCATTTATATGGCGCTGACAAAATGGCATAAGTATAAAGATTTCTCATTATCTATCTTCAATTTTTTTTCAATATTCATATTTAGAGTTTCAATTTTTAGTATTTAGAACATAAATGTCATTCAAACACACTACACAAACATAAAGATATTATCATGTTGAATTTGACAATTATTATTTGAAATTAAAATTTCAAATCCTTCTGTTGCTAAACACACAACATAAATAATAATTTTAGTAATGGCAGGAATGTAATAGCAATTGTTCAAACTAAAACAAGGCTACTAGGCTAACGAAGGCTATATGTCCTTATAGATTTTGTAGCAACCCATGCTCATTTTCTATCTCTTAGGTTCATTTTCCTCTTTGCAAGCCTCCTATTATCACGCAACCCCTGCATAGAAGTATAAATATGAGTACCACAACCAGTATCCAATACCCATGTAGACTCATAAGGAACTATAGAGAAACTCTCTAGTATGAACATACCTTCAAAAGTTAAGCTACAACTCTCATCATTATCCAATGAGTTTGTTCCAAGAGAAACATTTTTCCTCTTCTGCTCTAGCCACTTCATGAACTTTCTCTTAACTTTTAAACATTTAAGTTTCTTCAAATTAAGGTCATCAACATTCACTTGGTCTTTTAGCTTATTTCTAAACTCAATCTCATATATCTTGAGCAAGTCCATGAGGTTAGTTGAAGTACAGTTAGGAGAATACTCCTTAAACATCTCCTTAAAGAATCATATTTATTGGGTAATCCCCTTAATACCATTTCTCTCAAGGACTTTCACTGTACCTGATGCCCAACTCCCTTAACTATTTAGAGTTGTCATATATGTATTTAACCAACTCCACTACTAAGTTGTCTCCCTAAAATTTAATGTGGAATAATATGCTCTCCTGAATTTCACCAGATTTAGATGATGAATCATGGATGCCATATCCAAATCTTTTTACACGTGTGTGTACTTTGAGAGCATGTTATCTAACATGAGCTTTGCAACAAATTCACAATTTCCCTTATGCCTCTCATAATCATTAATCACACAAGAAAAAGCATTCTTACCACGATGTTTGGGACATGGATCATCTAGAACATAATCCAGATAATAGTTACGAAGATTTCTTCTAACAATACCAAACTACTCACTGAAGTTACAGATAGCATACTTTATGTTTCCAAGAGGACCGATATCAATATGAGTATTTTCATTAGTGATCATATTCAACCTAGACATAAGATAGAAATTGTTCAAACATTAGTATGTGTACATGCATTTAATATAAGGTTTTTAATTAAACACATATTACTTACTATTTTATCAGCATTCAAAACCTAGTCAAACCTATTTTCCACAGTAGGTAGCATCCATTTCCCATCTACCATTACCCCAACTATAGCAAGTTAAGCCATAACAGACAACCATGGTTGGAACCCTTGTAATTATTAGTCTATTTGAGTTCTTTCTCGAGATATGCATGCCCAATTGTATGATTCCTCAATTATGTCTCTAATCTTGCATTTGATCCAATGATATGGACAACTAACCCATTTTGGTTAAGGCATTAACCTGATCTAGTCTCATGACTAAACACATGTTACAAAAACGCATGTTGCACATGTCCTTATATCTGTTAATAAGGTTCATATCAAGACTTATGACATGAAGACAATTTACTTCCTTAATATTTTTGTAGGGATTTTATTGGTGCAACTGATCTCGCCCTAGTTTAGGACTTAATGATGGATATGATTATAATAATTATAATTCTGAGCTATTTGGAATTATTAATCTAAGGGATCATGCTCAAGACTGGTACATCATAATCATTCCATTATGTTAAGACTCCACATAGCATGCAAACCAAACAAGGTCAATGATTTTGTTCTTGCACCTATGTCTATAAATTTTGATCTAATAACTTAAACTTGGCTGTTAAACCATATGCAAAATCCTATTCCCATACAAGAAATAAATTAAGTTATAAAAGTCCCTTAGGTACGCTTGAACCTAATACACTGAAGATTTCCATGTAAGAGAGGCCCTTGTGAGCGGATGATCCTTTTAGACCCGTGCGGTCGTCGTAAGGCACCGGCCCCATGACATGGGGAATGTGGGTTTTACAAAAATGAAACGAGAAAGAATTTTGAAAGACTTGAGGCCTAAACCTCTCGCCTACGTTGTAATGGAGTCACCACCCAGATTAGCTCTTCCGAGAAATTCTGTACAACTTAGATCCATTAAGCCTAAACCACACCATAGTAAAGAGGTTTAGGTTCAGATGAGTTACCTACTTCATTATTATTTGAGTTTTAATTACATGCAAACAACAACCTTTAAGATATTTCGATATATTTCTAGTTATTTTTTATTATGTTACAGTTAATCATACACATGCAAAAAGTAATAAATAAAGTGATAAACAATTAAAAGAAAGAGATAAATAAAGTAAATATGAGGTTTCCACTTTAAAGGGGTAGGGTAAATAATAATACAAACAATGGGGTAATATACAAATGGTCCTAAATACAAATGATCTACAAATACATTTTATTTACAATTGTGATACCTAAAGAAAAATAAAACCCTAACATACATCTTACCTAAACTACTTGCACCCATAAAGGTTAGTATAAGGTATATCACAACATCATGGTATAATTAGTTAACTAAAGAAGATGTAGTTAGTAGCATAAGTTAGATTAGGGTGAATCGCGTGCTAATGGATATAAAAATTGTGAATTTAGGTTCCCACACACTTTTATTGGAAAATAATTTATTTTAGATTCAATTTACCAAATTTTGTTGTTTCGAAATAAATATGGCATAAATGTGGTCAGTTATCGGGGAAAAATAGATTTACCATTGTGTGAGGCGTAAAACAGTAATAAAAAAGAAGAAAATGAATAAAATAGGAAGAAAATATGAAAGATGATGGAAAATAAAGCACAAAATCATGCCAAGAGTCTCCAAAAGCTTAGAATCTTACCCCTCTAACATGAACTCGTAAGTTTTTGAGTCAGAATCAACGAAGAATAAGATCCCAAAGTCTTTTTGTAGTCGATTTGGTTGAATAATGCAGAAAAGAAGGTTTTTTAGTGAGGAGAATTGGAAACTCGGGTGTTAAATTTTCAGCTTATAACACGAACTTGAAAAGGAAATGAGAGTTTGGAGAGAAAAAGCGTAAAAAAAGAGGATGTGGAGAATTTCCTAACTTCATCTCAAAAATCCCAAATTTTCTCTCCGTAGAATTCTCTCTCTAAAAAATTAACCAAAGATGTAAAGTTCAACTTGTAAAAAACTAATTTTTAGATTTATGTACTAGTTAATAAAATTCATAAATATATGAAGATTGAAGGGCATTTTTGAGAAAATAAGGGTAAAAGGGTAAAATTTTTTGGAGTGGGCAACAAGTTGGTTAGGACAGGTCCAAATAGTAGAGATCAGTCTCAACCGATCGGGACCCATCGTATTGGGTAGGCCAGTCCTGGTCCCTAAAGGGGTTGGTCTGGACTAGTCCAAAATTTTGTAACGGTCTAGACTAGTTCGACTGGGATGGGTAGGTTAATGGGAGGATTTTTTCAAATTTTAGGGTTTCATATTGTTTTTTTCTTGATTTTTTGGTATTTTTCTATGTTTTTCATAATGGTTTTTGTTTTCAAAAGATCGAAGGATCTCCTTCGAACATCTCGTAACCTTAAATCATATCACTAGAACAAAAGAGGAAAGTGAATATATTTCTCATCATCGCTTGATGAGAGGGACCAAGAATCTCGTGCTCATAAGCTGTCCCTCGTGTGGTCACTCTTAAGTCAGAATGGCCATCGTGCTCCTTAAACATCCTCAACATGGAGCTTTCATGATTTTTAGGACCACCTGGAAATAAACTAGAGTTGACGCTGACCTTTGAATATGGAATTTCCCACACTCTTTGGATACCCCTAACATGAAGGCTTTCCAGATTTTTGAGTTCACCTAGAATTTAACTTGTGTTGCAGTTGACCCCTGAACATGGAATTTTCTCAGGCTCTTCAGAAACCCCCAACATGGAGCTTTCTCAATTTTAAGGATGACTTAGAAATAAACTAATGCTAATGTTGACCTCAGAACATGGAATTTTCCTGCACTTTTTAGACATCCCCAACATAGAGCTCTCCCAATTTTCAAGATCACATGAAAATAATGAGTATTGAAGTTGACATCTGAACAAGTATTTTCCCATGCTCTTTGGACATCCTCAACATAAAGCTCTCTCGATTTTTGAGATCATCTAGAGATAATGAGTGCTAAAGATGACATTCAAACATGGAATTTTCCCATGCTAATTGGTTATCCTAAACATGGAGCTATCCCAACTTTCGAGATCACGTGACAATAATGAGTGGTGAAGTTGACCTTTAGAACATGGAATTTCCCTGAACTTTTTCATCATACTCAACATGGAGCTCTCTCGATATCTGAGATCATCTAGAAATAATAAGTGCTGAAGTTGACTTTTGAATATAGAATTTTCCACCATGCTCATTGGACATCCTCAACATGGAATTATCTCGATTTTCAAGATCATTTGGAAATAACAGTTGCTGAAGTTGACCTCAAAACATGGAATTTTCCCGTGCTCTTTGGATATCGTTAACAAGGAGCTCTCGCGATCTTTGGGATCATCTAGAAATAAAAAGTGCTGAAGTTGACCTTCCAGCATGGAATTTTCCCACGCTCATTGGACATCCTCAACATGTAGTTATCCCGATTTCTAGGATCATTTAGAAATATTAAGCACTAAAGTTGACCTTCAAACATGGAATTTTCCTATGATCATTGGACATCCTCAACATGGAGTTATCTCGATATTCAAGATCATCTAGAATTGGACTAGTTTGGTTTGGAAACCTGAAAATGCAATAGAGTTGTTGTTGGAGTTAGTAATGTCAAGAAGCCCATTTTAACTCCTTGATTGACATTTTGGAAATAAAATATTTTACCTCCTCAATCAATAGTTAAAACAAAGAGAAAATTAACTAAGTTGAAGAAATTTGGCCTATTTTGAAAATTTTGTGGAGGTGCATTTGAAAAGATTGAATTTGCCCCTCTCATGAGTAAATTTGGTTCCCTTTCGGTTGTGATTTCATAGGAAAAAAGAATTAGGATGTAAAATTGAGTGAATGAAATGATATGTAGCGATTATTTGGAATAATGGGGATAAAACTTATTTTATTAGTAAGGGGTGTGCAAGGCTTTGATTTCCAAAATGTTTATTTGGAAAATAAATTTGATTTTGATCCCCAACATATTGCTTGAAAGATATCTATATGTAAGAAAAAATGATTATGAAGCTAGTAATGTGTGAAGGCATGTTTTAACTCCTTGATTAACTTTGCTGAAGCAAAACATTTCACCCCTTCAATCAACAGTTAAAGCACGAACAAAATTGGTTAAGTGAGATAATTTGGCATTGTCCGAAATTATTTATCGAGGTAAAACTACCCCTTGATTGTATTACTAATTTCTAATACAAGATGGGGCAAGATAATGGCACAGCAAGATGAAGTCACAACAAGATAGTGGTGAAAAGTTATTCATGCATATATGTGCATGTGGATGAACAAATTTGTGTTCTCACATGTATGTTTTATAATTTGTTAGTTAACTATTTACATGAATGCTTATATGAGTATATGACTATGCATGGAGATGTGATATTTCTTTTGTGGCTTTTTCATGGCTAGTTGATGCTCTTGTGGTGACTAGACAATCTTGAATGGTTGATGTAGGAATCCTTTGGGCTAGTCGATAGTATAGGATGAGTTTTCGAACTTTTGATGCTTAGATTCCTCTTGCGTAGGGCATCATTAATGTTAACATTGGTATCTGCTTATATTATTATCGAGCCTCGATGCTTGCGAATTTCCCCTATTGCGATAATCCTTTTTGCAAAGGGAATTTAATGATATTCACCCTTTACCCCCAGGATAGATAAATGATGTCCTTTGCCATCTTGAAAAGATGTTATAAATTTATTGCTTATTATTGTTACTATTTTCTTTGATTTTTGTTTTAATTTTTGCATAGACTACCTTCTGGATTTTCAATCAATCGAACATTATATTAACTTTTGCGAGGACCACCCTTTAGGTCTTTTAATCCATCATTTTTTCTTTTCTTTCTTTCTTTTTTTATGCAACTGTGTCACTTGAGTTGGTTCTCAAAACAGCACACATGTATCCAATTTTGAATATACATGTCACGATTCAGTAATAATGACATTTCTATGAATGAAAATAATCGGGGCACAAAATTATTTGATGATTTAACCCCTGTTATCAACCTGCCCTTTCGGGTTTTCAAGCTGATTGTTTTCTCTCGTTGTCCAAATTTTTTCCCAAAGCACCCTTTTCATGTTTTCACTTTGACTGACTATTCAGTAAAGAATTCCCTAATTTTTTCTCAACTATACAAAGAAGGACTGTTGACAGGCTTGCTATATTATCTCTTTTTTATTGTGCTACTTTTCAAAATTTAATTCTTTAACCTAAATGTGATAGTGCATAAGCCGGTCTTGGTTGAACGGATTGACGAACTCATTAATACCCATGTCCATTACTTAGATCGCTCCTTTGTTGAGGACCTTCTTAATCATGAATGGGCCTTCCACGTTGGGCCTGAATTTCCCCCTAGCCTCAACATCGAAGTTTTTCAACTTCTTTAAGATAAGTCCCCACTTTCAAGGGGTGCTTTCAATGCCTAGTATTGCTGTTGCAAGTGTTAGACATGATGTATACCCTAGAGTTAATTAGGGAAATATATCTTTATTAGATATAATATACAAATAGTTTTTAGATTATTATCATCAATAATAAAAGAATCTATGTTGTTTGTCAATGTTTATTTAAATTATATATGTCACTGTTATCATATATACATATATATGTTCTATTATGTCTATGCTCATTGATAAAGCAAAGTCCATGACTACTTCATAGCGTGAAAGTGCGAGGACATAGTGGGAGCTATGTGGTGTGAGGACTGCACACACGTGTTACTATGAATAGTCTAAATATCACTAGTCATAGTTTCACTAAGACTGGACATCAATGAACTGAACAGACTAGCATGTGTAGTCTTACTCCTTGGATTAGATCTAAGTAGTTTATCTCACAAGCTGAAGGTGGTATCTTGAGTTAAAACATGAATGTATATGGGTAATACATTGGAGACCTCTATATGACACACACTCAGAAATAATTATTCCCATGTGTTAGTGTCATGTCATATTGCAGTAGCTATAAGAGTATCCTCAGACCTGGGATATTGGTTACCTTGTGTGGGAGTTTCTATACTTTGTGTTATACTTATTTATACCACATTGATCAGGATGATATGAGTGATTATGGGTAAAGTGATGATCACTCATTGGTAAGCCGAGTAGTCAAGATGGGATCAATCGCTCCTGATATAGTGTTATAATGGGAGTTGTACCTCAAGGCCTCTTGTTGAAGTGATACACTCATAAACCTCTGATAAGAGTATAAGATTAATAGAATGAGTTCTAGTCAATCTTGATACATTATGGTGAGTGATGTCATTCATAAATAAGTCTAATTCTAGGATAACTACGATTATTACATGAGCTACACTCAATTAGAGTTCAATAAACATGATGATACTTAACTTGATAGAAGGAGTGTATTGTATTGGTTAAAACCTAATCAAGTCATAAGGATGTTAAGTTTTGAGTATCGAGGGATCATGTGCCTTTCCTAGAAAGCCCCTTTTATCATCTAGAGTTATCGAGTTCCAGATCGATCTGGAAAAATGACCATAAACATTCCCAAATGGGAAGCCAAGTTTGGGTTAACATCTAGTAGCTCTATACTTCAGGTACCTATGAGCTCACACACTTTGAGTCTTTGTCATACTAAGTAAAGAACTTATATATTTTCTCTATACCGAGATTAAAAGGAAAAGGTCAAAACTCAATTGGATGAATTTTGGTTAAACCAAAATTTCAAAATGATAGGGGAAAAACAAAATCAGAGTGCTGCTAGTGGAACTTGCATGAAATCTCCCAAGAGTCCACAAGGCAAGCCGGCGTGAGCGTTGAAAGCACTCGTGGGATTTCAGGCTAGCAAGTGCTGCTTGGTAGCGCTTGCAAGAAAGCCCACAAGCAGGTCTCTCAAGCGCTGCTAGCACTTGCGGAGTCCCGAAGGCTTGCAAGAAATCTCACAAGCCCGTACTGTATTGGGCTTTTGAGATTTCTCACAAGGCCCATAGGGGCAAGGCAAGCACATGTGAGGGGCTTGCCTTGCATGGCAAGATGCTTCGTGAGAAACTCACGGAGTAGCTTGCATGGGCTCACAAGAGCCTGTGTGGGATTGGTGAGTAATTTTGCTCCCTCTTGAGGTATAAATAGCCTTCTTCTCCCCCCTTTCAAATCACTTTAGCTAAGCTTTCCTTATGAGTTTTAACATCTTTCTTCAAGATCTTTTTGCAAGATCCTCCATGAGTTTCTCCACAGTCTCAAGAATTCTTTTGAAGGCTCATTCATATTTTTAAAAGAGCATTCTATGTTATATTTTAGGGCTGGTCTTCGAGTGGTCTAGCAATTACTGTCTTCCAACAAGTTCTTCCTCTATGGGAGGTTTTGGTTAGTCGGGATCTATGTGGATCAATAATAGATGCTATCTTATTTATGAGGCCAGTGCTAATGGAGTGCTTTCCAATTATTCTAAGAGAGTGACGCACCAAAGTAAAGGTATACATCAACTAGTAATGCTCTTAACTTAGATGCTTGGTTTCTTTTATTAAGTTTTATAAAACTATGAGCTTCTATGGAACATTTCAAAGTAGATTATATCAATTATGGCATGCTTAGGAGATCCTTTAGGGTTAATTTTAAGTTTTGAATTCATCCTTGCAAGTTTGCATGTTCAGTTACTGCCTTAATTAATCATCAGTTGTATCAGGGCTTGCCTTATGATATGCATGTTTGATGAATAATATGTTGAAATGATATTTTCTATTAATTGATTAAAGTATGCTATGCATGACTTAGATTTCAATTTCTATTATAGAAAATGATGTGATAACTAGATTAAGGTTTTGCTAAAACTTAGTCTAGGTGATTTTCGTATAATTTTACATTGTTATACCCATGACTTAATGCTATATATTGAGGGTCATCCAGTACTTCACTCCATTGAAATCTTTAAATTGTAATTGTCTGTGGTATAACAAATTCAAGTGCCCATGGTTATTCTGACACGGATTGGACTTGGCTGCTCATTTACTTTAAGGGGGCCTCTCCTACCTGGATATCTTCATTGGTATTAGGTTCAAGAGTACCCAAGGGAATTTTATGACTTAGTTGATTTCTAGTATGTGAATTGGATTCTGCATATGGTTTACAATCATGGCTTAAGTTGTTAAATTAAAACTTATAGACATAAGTGCAAGAACTCAAACATGGACCTTGTTTATTTTGCATGCTATGTGGAGTCTTGGCATAATAGAATGATTATGATATACTAGTCTTGAGCATGTTCCCTTATAATTAATAATTCCAAATATCCCGAAATTATTATTATTATTATTATTATTATTATTATCATATCGATCATATAAGACCTAGACTAGGGCGAGACCAGCTGCATTAATAAATCCCTACAACAATATTAAGGCAGTGAATTGTCTTCCTATCATAAGTCATGATACGAACCTTATTAAGAGATGTAAGGACATGTACAACATGCTTTTCCTTAACATGTGTTTGGTTATGAGACTAGCTGGGGTTAATGCCTTAACCAAAAAGGGTTAGTTATCCCTGTTAGTGGAGGTAATGCGCATGCTAGATTGGAGACTTATTTGAGGAGGCATATAATTAGGTACGCATGTCCCGAGAAAGAGAACTCAAATGGATTAGCAATTGCATGGAATGCAAATGAACAGGTTCCAACCATGGTTGTGTTGTTGTGGCTTGACCTGCTATAGCGGGGGTCATAATGAATGGCTATGGAATGTACCTACTAAGGAAAATTGGTTGGACCAAATTTCTGGAATTCAATAGAAGGGGCTGTTTGAATGTATATAAAAATAGTATGAAATATCTGTTTAATTAAAGACCTTATATTAATTGCGTGTACTTATACTAGTGTCTGAACAATCACTATCTTATATCTAGGCTGAATATGATCGCTAATGAAAATACTCGTATTGATATCGGTCCTCTTGGCAACATAAAGTATGATGTTTACTACTTCAATGAGTGGTTTGGTACTATTCAAGGAGTTCTCAAGAACTAAGTTCTTGATTATTCAAGTCCTAAACACCCCTGCAAGAATGCTTGTGCTTGTTAGATGAATGGTTACAATTGGCATAAGGGAAACTATGAGTTTGTTGCAAAGCTCATGTTAGGCAACATGCTCTCGAAGTACACACAAGTGTACAAAGAATTGGATCTTCCAACCATAATTCATCATCTCAATTTGGTAGAAGGTGTAGAAGATAGACTGTTCCACAGTAAGTTGTAGGGAGACACCTCAGTAGTAGAGTCGTTATATACATATACGATAACTCGAAGAAGTTAAGAGAGTTGGGTGTTGATATAGTGATTAGTCTTTGAGAGAAATGGTATTGAGGGGATTACCCAATAAATATGATTCTTTCAAGAAGAAGCTTAGGGAGTGTTCTCCCAACTGTACCTTAACCCAACTTATGGACTTGCTTGAGATTCATGAAATTGAGCTTAGAAATAAACTCAAGGAGCAAGTGAATGCTAAGGACCTTAAGTTAAAGAAACTTAAAGGTTTAAAAGTCAAGAGAAAGCTCATGTAATAAAGCTCATCGGATAATGAAGATGGTTGTGGCTCGAATTTCTATAGGTATGTTCATACTAGAGAGTTTCTATACGATTTCTTATGAGTCTACATGGGTATTATATACTAGTTGTGGTACTCATATTTGTACTTCTATGCAGGGGTTGTGGAACAATAAGAGGCTTGCAAAGAGGGAATGGAGCTCGGGTTGCTACAATAGCTGTAGGGACATGAAGACTTTGTTTACCTAGTGGCCTATTTTTGGTTTTGAACAATTGCCATTATATTCATGTTGTCACTAAGAATATTGTTTCTGCTGTGCTTTTCGCAACAGATGGATTTGAGATTTTATTTTGCAATAATAATTGACAAATTCGACACAATAATGTTCTTAATGCTTGTGGATTATGTGTGGATGACATTTACGTTCTAGATATTAAAACTAAAGTTCTAAACATGAACATAGTTAAGAAATAAGTTAGATAATGAGAAATCTTCATATTTATGTCATTATCGTCTAGGTCATATAAATGAGACTCGCTTAACTAAGTTACACAAATGTGGTGACTTGAGCCCAATGGAATGGGAATCCTATGGGGCATGCAAACCTTGTTTAAAGGGAAAGATGACTAAGAAACCTTTTAAAGGAAAGGGTCAGCGTGCCACAAGTACTTTGGAAATAATAGATTTTGATATATGTGGTCCAATGAGTGTGAAAACACATGAAGGTTTTGTCTACTTCATAACCTTTATCGATGATTATTCATGGTATGGTTATATGTAACTAATGAGGGATAAGTTTGGAAGTTTTGAGAAATTCAAAGAGTTGAGGACCGAAGTAGAGAAACAGCTTAGGAAAAGTATCAAGACCCTTCAATATGATTGAGGTGGTGAATACTTATGCGAAGAGTTTCAGGATTATCAAAGGGATAATGGTATGCCAATGGACATCTCCTTATGCATCCCAACACGATGGAGTGTCAGAAAGGAGAAATTGAACCCTACTCGATATGGTTAAGCCCATGATGAGCTAAGTAGAACTCTATAGATCCTTTTAGGGTTATACACTTGAGAGCGTAGTTTATATTTTAAATTGAGTGCCCTCGAAATCAGTTGATCAAACACAGTAAGAAATGTGGTATGGTAAAAAACCAGCTCTTTCTCACCTGAGAGTTTCGGGATGTCTTGCTTATGTAAAGAGGACAAGTTCAGATAAGCTAGGTGCTAAGTCTAATAGGTGTTTGTTTATAGGTTACCCTAAGGAGATTATAGGTTATACCTTTTATGATCCCAAGGAACAAAAGGTACTTGTTTCGGGGAATGCTCAGTTCCTTGAAAAGGAACATATACTTGTGAAAAGCTAGTGGGAGCAATCTTGAGCTAAGCACTCAAGAGGATTAAACACATAATCAATTGATTGTTCTTACACCTATTACACAAGAAAATGTAATCATGAAACAACCTATTATAACACCGACATTGCGTAGGTCAGGTCGGGCTCTAGTTTCTCCCAAGCAATATGATTATTTCATCATGGATGATAAGCATATCTACCTTATAGAAGATGATGAACCCAAGACATACAAAGAGTCAATGAAAGGCTCAAAGTCTAATAAATGGTTTAGAATTATGAAGTCAGAGATGGACTCCATGTCTGAAAATCAAGTTTGGAACTTGGTTGATGCACCAAGTGGAATTAAACCCATTGGATGCAAGTGGGTTTTCAAGAAGAAAACTGACATGGATGGTAATGTGATTACCTATAAAGTATGGCTAGTTTCAAAAGGTTACAGTTAAAAGGCAGGCATTGACTATGATGAAACCTTTTCATCAGTGTCCATGTTAAAGTCTATCAGAATACTCCTTGCCATCATTGTTGGTTAATCAAGATAGTAACAAGCAAATGTTGGAATGTAGAATTTTAAAACTTAAAATTAACCTAAGGATCTCCTAAGCATGCCATGATTGATATAATTTAAGTTAAAACATTCCATAGATGCTTTTAGGTTTATAAAGCTTATAAAAGAAACCTATCATTTAAGTTTAGAACATTACTAGTTGATGCGTGCTTTCTCATTCTTTGGTTGATGTGTTCCCTTAGAGAAATTCAATAGAACTTTGTTAGCACAAGCCTCTAAACTAGAATGGCCTCTACGATTGATACACAAAGATCTTCACCGACCAAAACCTCGTTGAGGTAGAACCCATTAGTAGACTGCACCTTAGACCGCTCAAAGAGCAACTTGAAAATAAAACTGAGAAGGCTTACTTTAATTAGAAAGAGCCTTCTAAAGAATTCTTTGTTGTTTGGAGAAGCTCATGAATGATCACACAAAAGGAATAAAGAGATTTCGAACTCAAAGAGAAAAGCTAAGCTGAAGTGTTAAATAAAGAGGAGCTGGAGGCCTATATATAGGGAAAAAGGGGGACTGTTTGACCCCCCGTCAAACATAAAGTGGTATGGGATCCCATCCTCCTTAGCGGATTACTTGGGAGGGTCACTTGGACCCGCGAGCTGACCCACTAATCCTCACAAGGTAAGCCCATGCAGGCAGGCTGCACGTGAACTGTACAAGTGGGTTTGCAGCCCGCTAGCATTTGAGCACTTAACCCGCACACTATCAGCCCTAGAGTTTTTCAGCTTACAGGGCAGCCAAGCAAGCCCCACTCTAAACATCCCGTGTTCGTTTGGAGTCAACTCATAATGGGAAAAATTCCCTTACTCCGCTCCATGCTATTTTTCCCTATTTTTTATTCCCTTTAATTATTAAACAGTCCAACCAATTAATATTTCTTCTAACGAATTCGACAACTAGATATTCTTAGCATAGACGTTGTAGGTTCTTTAATTAGTCTGATATAAACCCAAAGTGTGTAACCTCATAGGATCTTAAAGTATTGAGCCACTAGAGGTTTACCTAAACTTGTCTTCCCATCCGAGAACCTTTAGGCTCAATGTTCCAGGCTAATAAGGAACCTGATAGCTCTAGACGGTCAAATGGTATTTCTAGCAAAGGTATATGATCCTCTGATACTTGGAACGTCACGTGCATGTGACTTGTTCCGGTTCTGCAGTAGTATCCAATACAATGCACTCCTTCCATCAGGTTAAATACCATCTAGTTTATTAAGCTCGGATTAAGTGTCAGCTCGTGTAATAGCTATAGATTTCCTAGAATTAGACTTGTTCACGAAGAACACCACTCGGCCATTATGTATCAAGATTGACTAGAAACCCGTTCTATCAATATTATACTCTGATCAAAGGTTTATGAGTGTGTCACTTCAACAAGGGGTCCTAAGGTACATCTCCCACTATATCACTATATGAAGAGCGATGGATCCCATCTTCACTACTCGGCTTACCAACATGTGATCATCACTATACCCATAATCACCCATGTCATCCTGATCACCATGGTATGAATAAGTATGACACAATGTATAGCAACTACTACACAAAATAACTAGTATCTCAAGTCTTAGGATACTTGTATTGCTACTGCAATAAGACATAACACTAACACATGAATATAGTTATTTCTGAGTGTTTATCTTATAGCGGTCTCTAATGTATTATTCGAATGCATTCATGTGTTAACTCAAGGTACCACCTTCAGCTTATGAGATCGGCTGCTTAGATCTAATCCAGTGAGTAAGCTTACACAAGCTAGTTTGTCCGTTCCATTGATGTCTAGTCTCAATAAATTTATGACTAAGGATATTTGGACTATTCATAGTAACACATACATGCAGTTCTCACTTCACATAGCTCCAACTATGTCCTCACACTTTTACGCAATGAAGTAGTCATGGACTTTGTCTCATTAATGTGCATATATATATATATATATATATATATATATATATATTTAATACTATACATAATTTAATTAAAAGCACTTATAAAGAATAAAAATGCCTTAATTATTATTATTATTATTAATTTGAAACCATTTTTACATGATAGCTAACAAAGATATATCGCCCTAGATGACTCTAGGTAATACATCATGTCTAACAATATCCCACTTGCAATAGAGCCAATTGCCCATGTGCTTCATGCCATACTCGTTAACATGCTGGTAATGCTTAACCTGAGTCAATGGCTTAGTTAGCCCATTAGTTACATTCTGATCCATTGGGATGTATTCTAAGCTTATATCCTTTGTAGCTACTATCTCTTGAATGAGATTGTATTTTCTAAGTACATGTCCATTTCTCTGATGAGACCATGGTTCCTTTACTTGAGCAATAGCCCCATTGTTATTATGATAGCTTGCTATTGGATTTACAATGTTGGACACCACACCGAGATCACCAACAAATACATTTAACTAGACACCTGCTGAGCTACTTCTGAAGAAGCTATATACTTAGATTGTGTGGTTGAATCGGCAGTCTGATAAGTGTATAATTACACATGTTATCATGATAATTTTACACATTAAAAACAATAGTTTAAGTCATTTTTATACTTCATATAAAGGATTTCATGTGGTATGTAATTGTTTTTTATGAAAATGCAGGTAAATCTTGGAAGTAAAATGATTAAAGTTGGAAATCTACGAAAAAAGAGTGAAAAAGGTGCAAAAAGATGCGTGGAACTTAAGGATTTAGCAAAGGTCAAAGATGTTAAAGATCGGTAGAAATCGCAATGAGGAATCATGTGAAAAAGGCATGTCAAGAACATGACATACATATCACGGTCATGACTTGTTAACTTTCACAGCAGAAAGTTGCCAACCAAGTATTCACAGTCGTGACATACATTCTTGGTCGGGACCTTAACAGTTTTTGCTCAACTCTTCTCTTCTTTCAACCGCCGGATAAGAATGATCAACCACCATCAACTACCAATCAAAGAGACACCTTTTGGAAGTTAACCAATCATGAAAAGGTTCCTTTCCATTATGGATAAGATCAAACCACTTCATCAAATCACAATGAAGAGATGCAATATCTTTCGCCAATAGACACGAGTCTTCATTTGGATAGACGCAACCCTTTATACTCTATAAATAGGGCTCCAAACTCACCAATTTCATGGGCAAGAGGGGATTGTGAGTGATTATCTATTTTTCATAGTGCATAGTGTATTCTTAGATAGAGAGTAAAAGTATCTAGATTTCGCTACGTTCGAAAGTGTTAGCGAGAAAATATATAAGTGATTCGAACATTATTTTGATCACTAGATTTCTCTACATATTCAAGCTTTTGTTTTATAAGTGTAATTGCAAATTACTTATTCACAAAAGTTTTTGTTCTTCAATATTCATTTATTCTATATTCATAAAGAATAACATCCTAGCGGAGGTTCTGTACGAGTCGAGACTGAATTCAAAGCAGACACAGGAATTGCGCGAATTAATGACTCCCATTAAAGAGTGGATACGGTTTGATCAACTTTAGCTTTCACTTGCATACCTTACAACTTTGCTTTGGTTTCTACTTTTACTTTCTATTTCAAAGTTTATAATATGTCTATGTGTCATAATGGGTATTCAGTGTTGAGTCTTTTATATTAATCAAGTTATATGCTTTTGAGTTAACTTTAAGAGTAGTTTCGGGGTTAATGAGATTGTGTATAATCAATGGATCTGTGATTGTAACGATGTTTAGTGAGCCAACAGTTTTGGAATAGTAACTTGCTAAATATGGCTATGTGAGAGTAACCTGTACTAAGCATAGTAATATTATTATCCAGGTTTATATAATCATCTTAATTCGTTTGCACTAGATTAATAAAAGTCATTTTATATGTTGCTCTGCGATGAATAATTGAATATTTGAAAGTCTAGAACTGAATCTGTTAAATTAATCTAGTGTACGTAATATCTTTAATGATTTTGCATGTTTTCTTTGCTATGCTTGTCCGTAGGGAATTTCTATATACTTTTTATCTTCTCTTATCCTTCATATATTTGTCTCTCAATCCATCATTCCAATCTTCCAAATAAATTACATTATTTTCTTTTATTCTGTTCCTCTTGTTGATCTTTAGAACTGGTTCCTTCCCCATGAGATCGATATCTTTTAAAACTACATCGTAAATGTATACTTGCAGTGGTCACAATTTTTCTATTTAGATAAGTGGTATTAACAACACCTGTTCATATTTTGAACTCTTATCTTATCGGTAGGAAAGTTGGAGACAAGGTTTTTGGCTTCTTTATAAAATATAAACCCTCGGAGTCAGTAAAGTCACAACCTTGCGAACAAGTTTTTGGCGCCATTGTCGGGGAAGGCAAGTGCGTTCAAGAGATCAAATTGCAGGAGATATGGTACATTTTCTAATTATATCTATTTAATTTCTTTCCTAAACTGTTTAATTTTTCAATCCTAACTTAGATGTAAAAAGCTTATGAAATAATCATCTTGGAGGTGATACGTCATAATATTTCATCTTAATTCTTGACAAATAGAAGATTTTCTTCTATTTTGCCCATTCACATTTATGACATATACTCACATTTGTGAATTTCCTTGTTAAAACATTCTGTTTCTTTTTTTGCTTAGTTAGGACTGCGACTGGTGATCGTGATCGCGACTTGTGCAAAAATTGCAGCAGTTTGGTAGTTTTTTACTGTTTCTCTCAAACTCTATATATGTGAATGCAAATTCTAATAATCCTTCACTTCAAAAATCCAAAAATCCTTTTTCTTCAGACAAAAAGTTCATTCCAAACCTTGAAAATCATTCAATCCTTTTACTTTTCAAAATGGTGCCCCCTAACAAATCTAATCTCATTCCTCCTTCGAATCTGCAAGAGTGGTATAAAGCACCTTTTCCAATTTACTCTTGAGAGGAAGGTGATCACTTCGAAACTATTAGAGATGCAGAATTCATAAGTTCCTATGTCATTCATAGGAATAGTTTCATTCATTTAGGAATCTATGATAGGGTAATGTATCGAAGTAGTGCGGTGTTTGGAAGGACTACTTCCAACACTTTCATTCCCGAAGAATTGTTTATCTTGGAAGTAGTTTGGAATGGCAAACCTATGGATGAATCAGGAATTATGATGGAGACTCTTATGTCTACCACAATTGATCCTGGTAGGATAGCGTACGGGTGTTGAACTATGGGAAATTTGCTAGGACAAGTTGGGAGAATGCTTTGTGTTGCAGAAGTCTTCACTGACGAAGATGAAATTCCAGAATCAAATACGGAAGTTTTCTTTGAGTATGGATTTCTAAATAAATGCATTGGAGAAAATGGGATAACCTATGATTGGAAGTCATGGGATGAGCGAGTAGAAGTTGATAAAAAACGAGAAAGAGAAATCGCTAGGGAAGAAGGGAATAGTTCAACCAATCTTAGGAGGAAGTTGAATGACTTAATGGAAGAACAAGTCTCTATTCATCGCAAGATTAACAACATCCACAATATGGTGTATGACGTTGAAAGACATGTGGGAGTCACGTTATATGATTATTTAAATGATTGAATCGCTAACTCCTGAATAGATAGTTTTCTTTTCATTTAGGTTTAGAACCTTGTAAATACTTTTCTTTTTGTGTGTTTGTTGTTTGTTTGGTATTTATTTGTTTGGTTATTTATCTATTGTTTGTTTGTAATGGTGTGTTAAATATGAAATGAAAATTTGAACAACAAGACATTGATGTTCAATTACTATCTTCACCATGACTACTAAAGGTATAAAATAGTAAATATTTATCATTTCTAATAAACAATGTTTGTTTGTGTTTATGTTTCTAAGTTATTTTAGGTACAAGTCTAAAAATTGAAAATTTGAAGAATTAAAGTAGATAGTGACTGCGATATTCAACTCATGCTTGTGACAATTTGCAGTAAACTTTCCATTTCTATAGTGAGGAAGATCACGATCACGACGCTGGAAAATTATAACCATTACAGATCGCGATCTGACATGCGATAAATGGCTAAAACCACCATTAAAGGCCAGTTTTGAGAAATAATGGCTATATTGTTAATTATGACCAATTAGAGAGCTCTTAAACCTCTATAAATAGGTTTAAGTTGAACCCTAGCCACCAAAATCTTCAAAAAGCTTACAAAATCTCTGAAAATTCTTCATCTTCAACTTTTAACATTCAATTTTTTCTTCTTAGCCTTTACACTTCAAAACAATCAAGATGCCTTTGAAGGAATCTGCAAATAGAAGAGAAAGCCAAAAATACCAAGAGGAGTATGATTGTCCTTTCCCTTTGAAGATAAGAGAAGAAGGTAAACGATTTCAAAAGCTTAACAAATTGGATATCACGGGAATGATATTCTTAGATCTGGTCTTCTTGGAAACATTGAATCTCTGTAGAGAGATGGAGGTTTATCTTTAGGTTATTGGACTCACAAAGTCTGTGGATTTGCGTTTTCCACAAAATTGAGATTAGATTCTTGAATGTCTAGTAATATTCAACTATGAAGATGCAAGAAAGAGGGCAATTCAATTTTGTAATCAAGGATGACATTACACCATCACAAGAGAGATGATGGGTGAATGGTTCGGATTCGAAATTGTTAATTCATCGAGCATGACAGATTCTTTTCAATCAAATCGAGTTTGGGAAGAATTATCGGGTACTAGAGTCTTCGATCCCAAAAATTCTCCTAATAAACTTATCAAGGATGAATGCATTCTTCTTCTCCATTAATACCTTTCCACTTCGGTATTTTGTCAAGTAGAGAATACCAAAGTCCAAAAGAAAGATTTGTTTGTTCTTTCTTACACTTTGATGAAGAAAAAAGCGAAATTCATGGATATCATATGGGATATGATGAAGAAGAATTCTACAAGCATGATAAACAAGATTGGAGCAGCCGATATTACCAATGCTATCATCTTGGGTGTAAGAGGTGAACTCCCCTATGTCCAACAACCGAGTGAGTATTTTCGCTATATGGATGAGACTTATTTGAAGAACACCGGACTTCTTCAAGAGAACGATGGTGTGCATTCTTTCTACTCCTACTCCAACCGCACCGTGAAGCTAATCTTAGCTCATGAAGATTCTGCCATCGAACCATCTAATCTAACCGTTAGCCATCAAACATGGAAAAGCTCCAATGCTTGAAGTAGAAGAGGATGAAGAACAAGAAGAAGATGCTCCGGAAGATTGGAAGGCAAGCATGCAAAAAAAATTAGACAATTACCAAGCGGAACTTGGAGTAATGAAAAGAGACATGAAGATTCTTAAGAAGAATAATAAATCGTTGTTTTGAAAATTATTATCCTTCTTTCGAAAATAAAATTGTGATTTTACTCCTAGTCCCCTGGATTCTCCTTCTATATAGAATGAGTTTTCTCTTTACTTTTCTTCTACATATTTTTTTAGACTAGTTGTTTATTTTTTAGATTTTCAGTTGAATAAAGTCTTCCACAATGAGGACATTGTGTTCTTTAGTGGGGGGGCATTTGTAAAAATCCCGAAAATCCAAAAAAAAGGAAAAAATGGAAGAATTTGAAAATTTTTCTTGAATTTTATTGTTATTTATATATTATCCATACCTATACGTTACTAACAATTGTCCAAGCACTACGCCATAGATGGCCTGTCGCAACAATGAAAAAATGTTGCCTAAAGTCCCAAAAGTGTTGCGAAAGCACTTGTCGTAACAATGTTCTGTGAAAAAAGTCATTGGTGATGCTTCCCTTGCGAAATGTCATTTTCGCAACACATTTTCTTTTTTTCGCAACACTAAGAAATGTGTTGCGACAAGTGACTTTTCGCAACACTTTTTTAGTACTTGCAATACCTTCTATTTTGTTGCAAAAAATACCCGTCGCCATCAACGTTAGCGTTCGTTAGTTTTTTTCGTAACACTTTTGTTGTTTTTTCGCAACACTTTTCTTGTAACACTTTTACCATATTTGCAACACCATGTCCGGTTTTCGCAACATTTTTTGAAAAACACTTATGTCGCATTTGAAACACTTTTTGCACTTATTGCAACACATTTGTAAAACACTTAATTGATGCCATAATTCAAAAAAATTAAAATTCATTTTTTTATATAATTCATAATGTTTAATTGTATACAAATTCAAACGAGAATAAAAAAAATACATAATACTATACAAACTAAAAATAACGCTACTAAAACCATATATGTTTATAATTTACAAAATCGTTGCTTACTTCACTATCCGAGCTGGTGTTCACAGAAATGCAACCGAAGAAGTTAAGTGTATCTCACCAACGATCATAAACCATTGCATCATATCCATGAGCTTGCACCTATAAAAAATGTATGAGCAGAATTTGAATTAATAACTTATTATTCTACCTTAAGCAAACATTGTCAAATAGACTAAAAGTAGCCCATGATTTGTCTTTTCCCTCCTAAATTAGCTTAAAGACTCCATCAAATTACTAACAGAAACAAATAAAGGATAAAATACAACAAACCTAAGAGCACCCATATATATAAATATAACAAACAAAGAAGTGTTTACCTTAAATACATCATCACACAACCTAAATCAGTCATCATTTATCATCAGCGCTAGGATCTATGTAATCAGTGTATGAAATGAGGGAGAAAAAAAGTTCTAACATGCAAGAACTAAGAAAAAATAAGCTTCAGAAACATTGTAAACGGAGTCAAAAAATATGAATGTCAACAGTGGTCAGTCTAGTGAAAAATAGACCAAGGTAAAGAAATTTTTTTTAATTGAGCTATATGAATTTTTGAACTGATTCTTCATTAATCCAATTACCAGTCCATTTATTTCGAAGTATATAGAATTTCAGAAAACCAACCTCTTTAGCAAATTGCTGAACGTATGGAACAGGCAACTAAGAAAAATAATCATCAACAAATGATATAATGTAACTACATACCTGAGAAGATCCTCATAAAAGTCATGACTTTTATTTAGTTCATCATCAGGGACACAAGCATATTTTGGTCCCAATTTCTCGTAGATAGAATTAGGACGGATGTCTATAGAAAATTGTCAATTACAAGTGATTATAGAGTCCAACAGTCCGAAATTTTATGAAGGTGAAAGTAAGAAAACTTAAAAAATCCAAATGCATAAACCTTTAATGACTTTATTTTGATTATTTTCGTGGTTCTTGAAACAATTCCATTAAGGACTTGAAAATACACTTTCAATTTCAGAGAATGAAAATAACCTTAAACAAAATGCTATATGTAATAGGTATACTAATATGAATGCTGCATTACTCTCCACTCTGTAAACATCACATACTAAAAAATTAACATGAAACTAAACAAGGAGATGATCATACCACATAACAGTAATACATGAAAAAATAATCAGCACACCAATAAGTAGATGATAAGGAGGATTATAACTACGCATATACCAATAAAATAGTAGCTAATAATACAAGAGCACAAATTAATGCATAAAATGTATAGCAGGAACGAACCTCGAAGATAAGAAAACTAAGCTCCTAGAGGTCACACTAAGGAGTTTTGATGCATACCTCTGAAGTTTTATTGGATTTATTCTCTTTAACCAACATGTTTTCCAACATTATTGGAAACTCAATGCTAGTTTTATTGTATGTACATACTTATGCCAAATACTTTTTTACTTGAGTTGTGGATCTATGCTGTCTATTAGGTGATTGATCACCACTTCCCTGCAAAGATTATAGTATCATGGATTCAAAACATCAATAATACCCAAGAATCTAACTTCAAGTAATCAAACAAGGACATATGAATCGACATTTTTCTGAAGAAGGAAATGAAATGCAAAACAAAATTTTATTTTAGTACTTTGATGCCAACTGTTAATTGAAGTAAAAGAAATACAGTCAAGAAACTTAATTTCATCATTAGCTCTTACCTCTTAGCCTCTGTTTGGAAGAAGAATGTAATACGAATTGCCAAGATATTCCAGCTCAGATATAGGGCAAAAGTATACTTAACGAAAAATACCAAGCCACATAGATAGCCTAAGAAACTAAGAACAAATATCGCTATATGAGAGAATATATCACCTTCTACAATTAATCAGTATTGCCATTTGCATTTTGCACTATAAGTCATATTTCAACAAAGCTTCAACAAAGTACCTTATGAATGGTATTTGTAGATATTCTTGAATTCTCACTTCTAGAAACATTCAAGGCCTCTTTTGTTGCATCAAGATTCTGCCTCAGTGAGCCATTTTCTTAGTTCAATATGGTAATTTGATCTTGTCAATGGCGGGTGATTTTTCAGTTAATCAATGAACCTTTACCAAAAACACGACTACAGTAGCCAACACATATAAATACACTATAATGTGCAGAAAGGAAGTGTATGTGTTTAATGATGATAACCAAAACTTAGCAAATTGAGCCACAGGAATACCACTTTTTCTTTAAGTAAAGCTACATAATTAACTGATAATGCTTTGATTTGTAACTCATATTCATGAAGCCTCCGAATTTTAGCTTTGTACTTTCCAATTTATAGATACAACCAGCAGGAAACTCAAGTCAAAATGATAGGCAGATTGTCTCGTAAACTAAGCAAATATCTTATAACAACAATGTAAGCAAATCTAGTTGTGCATAAAATCGTAGTATTAAAATAAGAAATTTAGAACAAAAAATGGTGCAAACTAAAATAATTATTAAACGAGAGATTACAATGAGACCTGAGATCTTATGTAGACTAAGTACATACTTGAAAGAGCAAACAAAATAGAAAATGCAACTAATTACTCTCTCTTTATCACTAAAATTAGTAACGCACATATTTTTCAAATCTGTCATAGTATGAAAAAGATATAAGCAATACTATCCTACCTCAACTAACCAATTATAAGCATAAAAAATCTCAAAGAATTTACAAGTTATTGCAATACTCAAAACCAGAAGTATCCGAACATTTTAGAGAAATAATAGAATCAAAATTCCAACTTACAGAGAAATTTTCCCAAATTTGTGGAATCCGTGCAAAGAGGAAGATTACTTGCTGGGATGCCTGTAAAAATTTGACATCATATAACTTTCAATACAATAAGTGAAAGAAGAAAAAAGAAATGGCTCAAAAAGTAGTGTTCTAATATATACTGGTTAGAAAAATGGCAATTACATAGAGAGCTTCGAAGGTTGAGAATGATGAATGATGTACATGCATAGCAAATTAAAAGTTTGTTTAATCTCAAAGATTAATAATAGATTGCAAAATTATCAAGCTCAAGTAGAAAACCACAAGATATCTTATGGTTAACATTATTAATCTTTATAAAATCACAGAGTACTCTGACATCAGTTATGGCCAATCTAAAAGAGCAAAAGTATAGATTCTAACATATTCTATGCAAATGTTATGCGATGTTTCTCATTTGACATGTTTCTATTCCTATATTCACTAGGAAGACATAAAACCATATTAGAAAAGCAAGCTTACAAACTAAACATTGGGGCAAGATCTATGAAGCAAACACAATTATCTTCATTTAACAATCGCTTCTATTGCAAAATGCGAATTCATCATCAGAGGTAACCACAACTTATAACTCGTATTTCACAAAACAGAGACAATGCAGAAGTTAGAACATTATGTAAAGTGAAGAACCTTCGAAAGAATCAATTCCATATGCAAAATCGCAATCAGTTAAGGTAAGTTAAAACTTAGTACCTAGATCGATGAGAAAGAGTCGATTTGATAAAATTACCTACCATGGAGAGGCGAAAGGGTGTGAATTTCATTGACAAATCAACCGAAAGGGTAGATTCAACCATTAGGAAAATGAAAATCAGTAGAAGCACATGAAAAACAAGTCAATGAAGCCGTGATTTTCTAAAGAGGAGGAGAAATTGACGGTGGAAGCAGGAAGCATGGAAGCGCTGAGAGTGAAAGACCCCAACGAGAGCACTTAACGCTAGTAACCTCTCCTCCATGGAATGATGGATAGCTTACCAGTATAATTGCACCACGAATGGTAGTTGCAACTTCTTTATAGCACTTAACGCCCCAATCCGACGTGACCATTGCTGTCTCCGATGACAACAAATGCCTTGAATCAAATTCGCTGACCAGTGTGGGTTTGTTTCTAAACCAGAGTGATTTTCATGAACTTGTCCTTCAATGATGGGCCAATGAGAGTATCGATGATCTGATGCTCCTTGATTGGGAGGGAATGGAGATAGATTTTCTCCAAGCTTTTAATTTTTCCTTCCTTAACCAATCCACTGAGCTTGGTGACTAGAACCCGTTTTTCTTCCTCGTCACGGCAACCCCTGCCTCGGTGGCCTCCTCTGCCTCCATGGTCACCGCGGCTACCACCGAATCCATGATGAAAGGCACCTCTTTCACTTCCTCTTTCTGCCATGGTTGGTTGAGATTACCATAGCTTAGCAAAGCAATATGAGAAGATCTTTTTACTGAATTTTTAATTTTTTAATTTTTTAATAAATTTTTTCCGTCAATTTTAACTAGCGGGAGATTTCCTGCCCAGCAATATTTCACTATTTATAGTGTTTTTCACAGTGCTTAGCTTAAAAGTGTTGCGATGAAAGTGTATTTGAGCAACAAAAATATTTATTGCAACACTTTTTAAAATATGTTTCGAAAAATCCTTTTTTCCTAAAAAAATCACAACACTTCAATGCAACACTAGCCATTTTGATTGCGACAAGCCATCTACGACGAAGTGAAGGTTATTGTGAGCATTAAGTATTACAAGTTTGATGTTAGTGCAAAATTTGAACGCATGTTGAAATTAAGTGTTATTTGTACAATGTTTATTAATTTGGCAAGGATGAGTGGTGAGTAACATTCGAAAGCAACATTCTAAGTAAGTTTCGATTTACATTTCAATGCAACATGAATTAGTATAAGTTGTATAGTTTTAGTTTAATGTTACCGATAAGATTCAGTGGAGTAATATCTAGTAGTATTCTTACTATGAGTTTTATATGCAAATCGCGAATAAGTCCTATAAGTATTAAGTGTGTTTAAAGTGTTGAGAAACTATAGCCATAATACTTTGAAATTAATCAATAAAGGATGAGGGTATTAAGAGTGAAAAATAAAAAGAAAGAGAGGATAACTAAGAGCTACAAAGCAGAAACTACAACCATTCTATGAGCACGGGATTTTGTACCAGCTCATGCATTCGATGATGATGGCTTTTACAGAATTTTATCCTTGAATCACACATTTTCGAGTATCTTGACATATCCGAAATGGAATCCTCCTCGTCTCTAAATTATTTAATTTAGAAAATAATTAACTAAAAAAATGAAGGAGACGTAATCTCGATAGCTGGCAGCCTCGCGCAAACGCGAGGGAACTACGCTAGAGCGAGGTAGCCTCGCGCACACGCGAGGGAGCCTAGCGGAAACATGAGGGAACCTCGCAAGACCCCCCGCGATGGTCCTAAGATACCCTCGTGGGGACTGCCTGTGAGGGTCTTAAGCGACCCCCGTGGGGCCTGCCCACGAGGGTCTTATAGAACCCTCGCGAGGCCTCCTCGTGAGGGTCCTATGGAACCCTCGCGGGGCCTCCCCGCAAGGGTCCTAAATGACCCTTGCGGGGCCTCCCCATGAGGGTCCTAAGGAACCCTCACGGGGCGCGCGCGAGGTAGCCTCGCAGACCCGCGAGGCCTTGCGAAGAGTTCCGCGAGGCCTTTTCTCCAGTGAGGCCCCTTGTCAGAAAAACTTTCCTTTTATGGTTCTTTCAGGATTTTCCTATAAATAGTAGGATCATTTTTTATAAACTGGGCTCGAAATTATCAAATAAAAATAACATTGCTTTAGAACGACCTTTGCTCCTGAGAATTGAAACGAACAATTTTTAGGACTTTTTTACTACAACTTTTTTACCTAAACTCAAAGGACGAGGAGGACTTCTAAACGACCAATCGGATTCTTCGACGTGGATTCGTTAAGTAACGGTAAGCCTCTGAGTTCCTAGAACTTCAATTCCATGCTTTCAGTGTTTCATTTCTTCTTCTGAACTCTCCTGTGAACCTAGGATTTTCATCTTTTATTTTATTTTAACTGTTGAAATTCTTCTTCATCTTTTTCTTTATCATGAGAATATGTATGTTAGAACACCCCCACAAAGGGAATAAAACATATTCTTGGATAACAGACCACACTTTTTACCATGCGAGCAATTTCATTAATTAAAATGAGCAACCAATGTGCTAATAAAATGAACAGTTTTATTTAAACAAACAATATCGCGATTGATTTTTCTTAAGGCCATGCGAGCCTCACTAAATAAAAAATCGAACATATGTGTTATCCCCTGTGCTAACCTTTGTGGATGCAGGTAGATTAGGATTAGATGTATGTTTAGGATTTTAATTTTCCTTCGGGTATTGCAATTTCTTTTTTTTCGGGAAATGTAATTAATAGGTTAGCGGGTGGTTGCATCCCTCGAATTTTGAAGCCTTGTAATTTTATTTTCCGCATTTACTTTCTGCATTTACTTATAGTTTTGTGGATGGTTTATTTTTCCGCTTTGTGAATGATTTATTACTTCGCAATACGTGAATCATGCATATAAACTCATAAATGACCTAAGTGCGAATATGCACCATTAAAAGAAAACAGTTTTCTGTAAATGTAATTTAATGTGATCCAATAAGAAATAAGCAACTTATCCCGGACCCGAACCTCTATGTCTTGGTGGACTGTCCCCTGGACGTTAAGCCTCACAGGACTCTAATTCCTGGAAAGAGCTAATCCAGGTGGCGACTCCACACTAAGAGATGGCAGATTCGGGTTCGAACTGATCTTAAACGTTTTTTTCCTTTTTCTCTTTCAAACCTTTTTGTCGGGTCCCAGACCCGGTAATTTTTCTTCTTCTATTTTTCAAAACACCCCGGTGGACCGCGCCTATGAATCCGCGGGCTCTCGGCCCACCGCTCCGTGTCGCCTTCTCACAATCGTCATCCCATTTGTCTAAATTTATACCCTGTGTCAAGCATAGGGTCTTTCTCAGAGTATGATAGCAACATTGTTTCCGTGCTTGCTAGTAGGAGTGGCAAGTCGTATGACATGTAATCGGAACACACAAAGAGTACTTGGAACTATATTGCTGTAGAGTTCCAAATAGAATTTGCATTTCTAAAGCTGCCAAAGCAAAGCATGCATGATCAGCTCGCTTGCAAACAGAGGGTGGGGGAGTCACTCACCAGCTACATAAAGCAGTGGATGTTTATTTACATAGTGATGTTAGCAAGACCATCTGAACTTTCAGGGGTACAGTTGATAAAAGGGGGATCCCAAGACTGGTACCGCTACCATCTATCGAGGTTAACAACCCTAGATTTTGATGAGCTTTCATATCATACTCATCATCTTGATAGGGAAATAGCCATCAGACATCACAAAGTCCTTGCAAATGTTATCTCTGTCCAACCCAGGAGTAAATATAGTGACTGATGAAGGGGAAGGCATAAAAGAGGATCCACTAGTAGAGGTGTTCTTTGCGGAGAGGGCTGAATCTCAAGGAGACGAAGTAGAAGCAGAATTTGGGAATAATCTAGTAAGGGTGCCCATCGACCTTGATGCATACGTCCTTAAATCAAGGAGGAAAAGGAAGACAAAAGAAGGGACCTCGGTCAAAGGGGAGACCATCCGTAATGGGAAGAAACCCATTAACTTGGATTTCTACAAGTTGAAGGGATAGCGTAGCCAACCCGAAGATGGATATGATCAGTACCCATGGGAGAATTCTATAGAAACAAGGGTGATAGAGGATGGAGTGTTAAGGGTTACCCAGAGTGGTCGGGTCTTCCGAAGATAAGAGGTGGTATAGCTTAATGACTCTAGGCCTAAAGAAATCACGAGGGAACAACCTGAGCCACCCTTACCCTCGAAGGTGGATGAGGACATACTTGATGTAGACCCCTTGGTGAATCAACTAAAGGGGCTCAGGAGAAATAAAACATATGGAAGTTGCTTGAGATATCCTAGAAACACAGGATAGGCCTAGTTAAGAGGTTGATGGAAATGCCAGCTACACCTATAACCTCTGTAATTGAGATGTGCGTCGCCATCGGGGAAGGAATCGCTCCCCGTCAAATGCTATCCATAACCTTTAATCAATCTGAGCTGCCATAAGAGCTAGGGTTGCACAACAGGGCCTTATTTATAAAGGTTTGAATTTTTGAATGGGCAATACCATGTGTGATGGTCGATGACGGGTCGGCCCTTAATCTATGTCCACTCAAGGTCCCACCTCATTTAGGGCTAAGGGAGGATATGTTGGCCAAGTCAGACACGGTGATTTGAGCCTACAATGATTCAAAAAGAGGAGTGGTGGGTAGTTTCGAAGTAGAGGTCACTACAAGGGGAGTGACCTCTAATGTAAAATTCCCTATACTAGACATCCCAATAACTTGCTGCTCTTAGGTAGACCATGGATCCAAGCAATAGGAGCAGTCCCTTCCACTTTGCACCAAAAGATAAAGCTTATCCACAATGGGAGGCCAATAACAATCAAAGTAGATGAGAATCGCTAATGGCAGCATCCGCGTTTGAGGAGAGAGTGATGCAAGGGCTAAGAGTGGTAATGGCCACTGAAGGAAAGAAGAAGGAGCGTAGGACTCCAAAGGGGTATCATTTTTCCTTGGAAGTTTGAAAGCTTAGATGAAGAAACAGGGTTTCATCCCTGGAAAAGGTTTAGGAAAGCACCATCAGGGGATCGTCAGAGCCATTGACCCCGTTCTAATCATGCTTAGGTTAGGTTTGGGTTTCACCCCGAACATGAAAATGTACAAACACAAGCGACCCTTGTTCTACAACATGGTTAGCATTTGTGAGGCTAAAGGTAGTAGTGCATATTTGTGGGAGCCGGAACTGTCAATCCTGAACGGGGAAAAAGTCAAAGGGGTTGAGATATTTAATGATGTTTTTAACTTCACAACTGGCAAACTGATTGAACACCATGTTGAACCTGTACTGGAAGAAGAACCAATCCTGGCCATGGAAGTGACCCCAACTGAGGATGAATCGACCGAACCTAAGAGAGGTGGAGCATTGGAGGATGCGGTAGTAGCATTCACAAAGGCTGTCAACAAACTGATAAAGCAGGGCAACTCACAAGACCAGCATATATCAGGCACCGTCAAAATCCTCATTGAAAAACTGGCACAGGCCACCCTTGCAGCTAAACCAGCTTTTGACACACCTGTTGAAACAAATGAAGGCCCTCCACATGTGGAGGATGAAACAGATGATTTCATAATGAACATTTTAGATGTTTTTGACAATTTTACCTTTGAGGCTAGTTTAATGAAATATGATAATTTTGCTTACTTTATTAATTTTTTGCTTGACGGCACCATGCATTCATATGATCATAGGCATAACGTTTTTAACATTCATGATGCATCATTAAATGAAATTAACTTGGCTAACGAGAAACAAAAAATGGTGACAATTTCCAATTATTTAACTCTTGAAGAAAAAAGAGAGATCATAAATGTACTTAAACGTCATGTGGTAGTGGTTGCTTGGTCACACAAAGATATGCCCGGAGTGGACAGGAAGATCGTAGAGCACCATATCCCAACTAACCCTCATATCAAATCGGTAAAACAGAAACTACGTCGCCTAAGGCCTGAATGGGCAGAGAAGGTCAAGGCTAAACTTGTAAAGCAAATTGAATCTAAGTTCTTAGATTGGCTAGCCAACATTGTCCTAGTAACAAAGAAGGATGGCAAGGTCAGAGTTTGTGTGGATTTCAAGGATTTGAATAAAGCCTCCCTAAAGGATGATTTCCCCCTACCCCACATAGATGTACTGGTCGACAGTGCATCAAGGGTAGCTATGTATTCCTTCATATACTATTTTTCAGGCTACAATCATATACTGATGGTTATAACGGACAAAGTCAAGACAACTTTCATCACTGAATGGGGCGTATACTGCTACAAGGAAATGCCATTTGGTTTGAAAAACGCTGGCGCAACATATCAACTGGCCATCACAACCCTTCTTCATGGTATAATCCATAAGGAGGTGGAAGTTTATGTTGATGACATGCTTGTAGAATCCAACACTAGGGAGGAACATCCAGGTGTCTTAGACAAATTTCTCACCAAGATCGAGAAATACAATCTACGCTTGAACCCAAAAAAGTGCATATTTTGAGTCACTTCAGGGAAACTTCTAGGGCACATAGTTAGCCAAAAAGGAATTGAAATGGATCTTGATAAAACCAAAGCCATCAGGGATATGCCCACGCCGAGAACAGAGAAAGAAGTCTGATAATTTCTACGATACCTAGAGTACGTAAACAGATTCATCGCTAAACTCACCACCATCTGTAAACCGATTTTCAAACTATTAAGAAAAGACCAACCAGTGGTTTGGAATGACCAATGTTAGGTAGCATTCGATAAAATCAAACAATATTTGTTAAACCCACCCGTCCTCCACCCACCAGAACCTAGAAAACCCCTCATTCTATAACAAGAAGATAAGAATGAGCATGTAGTTTATTACCTGAGCAAGAAACTGCTCGAATATGAGTCTCGCTACACTCTGGTAGAGAAAATCTATACAATGATAGTTTGGTTAATGAAGAAGTTATGCCACTCCTTACAATCTTATAAAATAAAAGCTGTTACAAAGATCGACCCGATGAAGTACTTATGCTAGTAACCAACAATGGCTGGCAAACTTTCAAGATGGTCATTGCTATTATCTGAATTCAACATTGAATATATGACCAAGAAAGTCATCGAGGGAAGAGCAGTCACCGAACTTTTAGCCAATTAACCCTTGGACTCTGATTAAGTTAAAATTTGGAATTCCTAGATGAACAACTAGCATTGGTGGAAGACACCTGTACAGAGTGGAAAATGTTCTTCGACGATGCAATGAACAGAAATGGGGTCGGCCTAGGTGTCATCTTGATAACTCCGCAAAACAAAGTCATACATCTTGCTAAACGATTGGAATTCCCTGTAACAAATAATGGTGCAGAATATGAGGTATGTTTGTTTGGGTTGGAGACACTTTGGAAGGCACGAGCAAAAGAGGTGTCGGTAGTCGAGGACTTAGCTCTGGTCATAAGACAAGTTACCGGTGA
The DNA here is from genome assembly GCA_949673415.1 of Euphorbia schlechtendalii. Classification (NCBI taxonomy): domain Eukaryota; kingdom Viridiplantae; phylum Streptophyta; class Magnoliopsida; order Malpighiales; family Euphorbiaceae; genus Euphorbia; species Euphorbia schlechtendalii. The sequence continues at coordinate 22,582 of CATIWQ010412532.1, read as the reverse complement.
TTGGGGGATAAGAGAAGAATCACTTTACCCTTATGTGGAGGTAGTATGGAAGGCCTCACAAAAATTTTCACGGTGCATATTTAAACACATACAAAGAGATAAAAACAAATGGCAGATGCACTTGTTTTATTAGCATCCAAGTGGGAAGGTCCCCAAACTTAATCCATTAAGCCAGTTGTACTATAAGCAACCAAAGAACCCTTCTACTATCATCTAGTGGATTCAAAGGATGAGCAAACCATTGGTAATTGGTTCTTGTACATCGTCAAATTTTTGCAAACCGGGGAATACCCAGCAGGTGTAACATACTTGGAGAGAACTTCATTACGGCAGTTGGTGGTCCAATTCTGATAAATAGATGGGGATTTGTTCAAACAAACACCGGAAGGGCTATTATTGATATTTCTTACTAAATATGAGGCACTATTAATCATAAGGTAAATGCATGTGAGAGATTATGGGCAACAGATGCATGGAATGGAACTGGCCAAGAAAATACAACGCCAAGGGTATTACTGGACAACAAAGTCTTAGACTGCGTATCGAAAGTGTAAAAATGCCATGAGTGCCAGATTTACAGGGATATCAGTCATCTACCCCATCCAAGCTCCATATCTTATCCACTCCTTGGCCATTCTCAGCATGGGGCCACGACATCATCGGCGAGATTTGGCCAAGATCGACTAATGGACATCGCTTCATCATAGTAGCGGTCAACTACTTTTGAAAATGGGTAAAGGCCGAATCTTACACCAATATCATCTCTAAGAAGATGGCCAAGTTTATAGAAAAGCATATCTTCGCCCGATATGGTATCCCGCATCACATCACATCGTATCGGATAATGGGGTTCAATTCCAAGGAGCTACGTTAGACCTAATGAAGAAATATGGGATCTAGCATCGTCGATCATCACCATACAGGCCAAAAGCCAATGGGGTAATAGAGGCAGCCAACATATCGATTAAGAAAATCTTGAGCAAAATGGTTGTTACCTACAAGGATTGGGTTGATAAGTTACCATTCGCAGTATGGGAATACAGAACAAGCGTCGAAACTCCCACTGATCAAACCCCTTTCTCATTGGTGTATGAGATGGAAGCAGTTTTGCTAGTTGAAATGGATGAAAGATCACTCCGAGTGACCTTAGATGCAAGGCTAGAGGAGTTAGATTGGGCAAGGGCTAGATTTGAACAGCTAGGCATGATAAACGAATAATGTCTAAAGGCATTGGATCATTTGCAGATGTACCAACAACGCATGGCTAGGGTGTATAATAACCGGGTTAAATTCAGAAGTCAGCCATTGAAGGTGAGGGACCTGGTTTTGAAGTAAATGAGACCCTCAAATATGGATATCCAAGGAAAGTTCCGCCCAAACTGGGAGGGCCCGTATGTCGTGAAGAAAATCTAGAGCAAAGGTGCCACCAAGATCATGGACATGGATGGAAACGAGTTCGTTAATCCAATCAATCAGGATAAACTCAATCACTACCACGTTTAACACTAATAAGCCAACAAGAGTAGTACACCAAAAAAGAGAGAAAAATGTCCAACAATTGGCATTTGGCTAGCTGGGCAAAATAGGACCATTATTGATGGAAAAGTAATGAAATGTTCACTAAGTCAAAAATCTGTAAAGGGTGACTCAGGAAAAAATTAGGGAACTATGAGGAATAGAGGGAGCGCCAGTTAGAAAACTTGTTCCAGGCTAGCTGGTGACAGGGTTCAAATCATCGGAAAACTTGTACCCTTTTTTTAAGTCTTTAATGAAATGTGTTATGTTTGTGAAGATTTATGTTTACATTATATGATACAGAATATCACAAGTAAACAAGATAGATTTCGATAAAATTTCATAATGTCAAAAAAAAAAAATTCAAAAACAAACTAAAAACAAAGATTAGAAAACAAATGTCAAAGTCTATGGTAAAGAAATATTGATCTAAGGGTGCCAATCACTCTACCGAGCGCGCTTCCTTGAAGTGTGAGGAAGGGGGTCCAAACCATCTTCATCCCTCTCCCACTCGTAGGATACCCTAAGACAGTTATCAACATCTGAAAGACTCTTGATCTCACCAAGCCACCAGTAATAGAACTCATCGGTGTCAATGGTCTTTGGGGTAGTGTAATCCAGCGTAACAACTCTAGCACGTGCCCAAAGCTTCTGTACAACATCAGGTGTGTCAGGCCCAAAGTCATGGAAATGAGTCGAGCATAAAAGCTTGGGAACTCATTGCTGGCACTGGTACTGCCTACATAAGCAGGAAGGAGAATAGGCGGTGACACCAAATAACCCCATCAGCAATATGCTAGAATCATGAATGTTTGTAGCCACAAATGAAATCTCCAACTAAGGGTTTAGCCACCGGACCTCAGAATTTGGATAGGATCCTAGAATCTCAATCTAAGCGAGCGATGGTCCTTCCTAACGAAGCCTTTAGGACCATAATGCGAAGGAAGGTATGAAGCCTTCCCTAAGCGAGGATCAGCGATCAAGCGAAGCCTCTCCAACAACCATACCTACACGAGTTTTGTTTAAATAAGTGGTGAAAATCACAAAGATAAAGGGGTAGAAGGGAAAATTAACTCAAGTAAGGAAAAGTGGTCTGCCACTAAATCTGGGTTCACTAAGGCATCATCTAGGTGAACCAAACTCTTAGCTAAAGCTAAAGCCACCAGGGAAAGACCTTTAGAGAGTGGGTAAATTACCAATAGAAAGTGGAATGGGGCAGCTGCTCCAACCCCACAAATGAACTCCTCCAGGAGGAGAAGAGCCATCATCGAGGGCTACACGAGATGAGTGCTGGGTGTAGTCTTGCACCAGTTAAGGATGGCATCAACCCGGAAACAGCCAACGTCAGGGGGAGCTGATAAAAAGTGCTTGCTGGACTCTAAGTTCCACAAGCCTTTCGACTTATCCTCATCCCCAAACTAGAAAGAACAAAAGGTGAAAGAAAACCTCATAGGGAATGTTGTAGTCGGGTTCTTCGGAAAGGGAAGCCCCAGGATATCATGGTACTCCTCGACCAAGGGGTAAAGCTCGAAGTCAGCAAAGCAAAAGATATGAGTGGCAGGGTCTCAGAACTTCAAGGTAGCATGAATGAAGGTCGTATTTACAAGCCTGGAAGCAAAGTATTAAAGACCTCACAGCCCAAAGCTCTCATGTTTTTGCCAATCGGGTCCCCGAACAGTGCGGAGAAAGACCCTAAGATGCTCGTTATAAGTTGACATCGACAAGAAAAGAACTACAAGAAATCCCTTCGGTGTTGCCTACACACATTAACCAGAAGCATTAGCATACTACATACATATAAGGCATTCACAAACATGCAAGCATATTCATAAAACAAAAAAAACACAACAGGTGAAGACCCGGCTCGCAATGGCCAAAGTCCTCTTTTCTTTCATAAAATCTAAATTTTTGAAAGTCTACAAGAAAAGTCTATCTAAAGGTTCAGTTTGAAAAGAATGAAAGAAAGCCAAAGAAAAATAAGAACTCCTAAGCAAGCGTCGAATATACATCATCGCCACCCATCAGATCTCAGGGTACTATGGTAGATATCTCAAAATCCTTGGGATATAGACTCCCTAAAGCACCATCAGCTGGACCAGATGTAGGAGGAGGCTGTGGGGTATGAAGAAAGCCAGTGTCCCAATCGGGAGTAAGTAGAGCCTAGCGTCTGGCTTGTCGAGTAAAGAATCAAGGTCAAATGTGAGAATTGGGCAAAACCCGAGGTAGTAGCTCGAACATCTGCTCAAGCTCACTCTGCTACAGCATTTTACCGCAACAACTCCCGATACTGAATATCCAAACTTTGAAAGCGAGAGTCCAAGCTCTGATAGTGGGCACCCAACTCCTCATGACTAGTCTCTAAACCGCGATAACGAGAACCCAAATCCTGGTGGCTTTTATCCAATGCCTAGAAATGACTATCGAGCTCCCTGTAGCGCTGCTCGTACTCATCACTCCTCACCGCCATCGCTTGTAATCATAGAAACATACCATGAAAATTATATTCATGTACATAAAAATATAACGTTTCATGTAAAGCATATGACAGGTCGAGAAAAGTCATATGCACGAGTGACTCTGTCCTGCAAATACATCTGGCTACTCGATCCATCTTCTCATGTGTAACCTCCAAAAAATAGAAATAAATAAGCATCATGACACCCCAAAATGACTACACTATGGTTGAGGGGCAAGGTGTTCAATCAAAGACTCACATGAGTGGCGTCAGATGGATAATAAGCTAGTGTTTGGTAGCTCTGAGGGAGAGGCACCTATTACGGGGTCCCCGTGAAACCCATCAAACAAGAAGATTAGTCAAGGGGAATAGCGAACCTTCCCTCAATAACACCAGAGGAAGACGTGCTCACACCCTTGACTGAAGCGTTCAAATCGGGAACACAGACCCTTTTCTGGGCGACCTCTTACAAGGATAGATAAACGGTTTAAAACAAGGTTAATAATATAAATAAAATAATTAATACAACTCAACTCGACAGCCTACATCGGTACCATTAGCACTAGCACTAGAACCATCAACTCCCTGACTTCTGCCTCGTGTAGGAGGTCGCATTACCTCGGGCTAAGTCAATCGATGGAGTGGGAGCAGCCTCTCATGAATGAGCGCCTCATAATCTCCACGCCGATCGGAGAGCCTCACACCGTGCTCCTCGAAGAATAGCTGCCTCTCCTTGGGGTCGGTAATCACCAGGTTCGCTCAGAATAGTCCGGTGGGAGGCGTAGGGGGAATGCGTCTATCAACTACTGGCTTTGTTCACCAGTATTAGATACGCTCACCCAGGTACCACTCGAGGGTTCTGGGTCCCTCCAAAATAAAAAATGGTGGTCTACCTCCCTCCTAATCTCCTTCGCCATATGATAGCTAGGGAGCCCCCTCCAAGGGTTGCGGTCCACCTAAAAAATAAAGGAGTCAAAACACGGTGAGTTTCTGGTAAAGGACACATGTAGTCATATCAACCAAAAAAAAGATCCTCACCTACTCAAGTGTCAGGTCACAAATATAACGGTAATAACCCATAGAGTCCAATATATCTCCCTCGAAAGATGAACAAATCCGGACCATGTAAGGGCTGTCATCCGGTGCATCAGCAAACCGTGGGGCGGGGAGGAAACCGTAAAAGAAATCCCATACCTGCAAAACAAAAAAGTCAATTAAGGTTAATAAAAAAACCGATATTCACGAATCGTAAAAGAAACAAACGCTACCTAGAGAATCACGGGGCAACATCACAACGACTGTAAGTGAGCCTGCATGACTAGATTAAGGGCAAAATATGTCTGGGTTAAGATCGCCCAAGGCTAGTTAAGGCCACTAACACTGTCTAGATCCGCCAAAGGCTCGATCAACCCATAGTTGATCTCGCTGTTCGAGACTAGGAAGAAGGTCATGCTCAGTAGAGTGATAAAAAAGGAGTGAATGTAAAATGGAACCTCGATCATTGAAATAGATCATTGACCGATCCAATACTCGACTAGTATGCTATAACGCAACACCTGGCATCTCAGGTTAACACCGAGCAAATCTCTACCCCGATGATAGGCGATGGGAGCCTTGAAGAACCGCTCCAAGAAAGCATCATAACAAATCATAGTATCGTATTCACCACTTCTCTACTCATAATATAAAAGTTCTAAATATGAACAGTTGTTGTCAGTACCACTTATCAAATAGAAAAATGATGATAATTGCAAGTATACAGTTGTGATGTAGTTTTAAAAGATATCGATCCCACAGGGAAGGAATTCGTTCTAAGGATCAACTAGAGTTACTGAACAAAAGAAAATAGAATAAGTTAAAGGTTTTAAATGGTAGACTAGGGAATAGACAGATGCATGAACAAATTAGAGAAGATGCAAAGCATATAGATATTCCTTAAGAACAAGTATAATGGAGTAAAATATACAAAATAATTAATAATGTTTGATGCACTAGATAACTTCAACAAACTCGGTTCTAGACGCCCAAATTTCCTATAATTCACCGCAGAGAAACCCATGAAATGACTTTTCTAAATCTAGGGTAAATGAATTATGACACTTATAAAAACCTGGACAATAATAGTATATGCTTGGTATGGGTCACTCTCACATAGCCATATTTAGCAAGTTACCACTCCAAAAATGTTAGCTCACTAAACAGTGTTATAATCACAGATTCAGTGATTATACATAATCTTGTTAACCCCAAAACTACTCTTAAAGTTAGCTTGAAAGTATATAACTTCATTAATATAAGTGATGTAAAAAGAAATACTCATTATGACACATAGACATATCATAAACTTTGAATTAGAAAGTATAAGTAGAAAACAAAGTAAAGTTATAAGGTATGCAAGTGAAAGCTAAAGTTGATCAAATCGTATCCACTCTTTAATGGGAGTTGTCAATTTCTGCAATTCCTGCATCTACATTGAATTTGGTCTCGACTCGTACAGAACCTCCATTAGGATGCTATTCCTTGTGAATATTGAACAAATGAATGTTGAAGAATAGAAAATTTTATTGATAAGTTCTTTGCAATTACACTCATACAACAATCGCTCGAATTTGTGGAGAAATCTAGTGATTGAAACAAGAATCGAATCACTTATACATTTTTCTCTCCAATACTTTGAACTTAGTGAAATCTATATAACTTTCACTCTCTATCTATACATAATGTCTCATCATCATCACATATGCCACCATCATCAATGAAATGGTTGATTTGAACCTCTATTTATAAAGTGTTAAAGGTTACATTTATCCAAACGAATAGTCATATCCATTGGTGAAGGGTTGCATCATCTTCATGTGATTGGATATAAGATTTCATCCTTATCTTCAATGGATAGGCACCTTTTCATTATTGTATTGTTTCCAAAAGATGTCTTTTCGTCTGATAGTTGATGGTAATTGATGACGGTTGATCGTTCTTATCTGGCGATTAGAAGTTGAGAAGAGTTTATCCAAACCGTCATAATTCGCTAGTGTGACATACATGTCACAATCATGAATGTAAGTTGGTAACTTATTGCTTGTGAAGAATGATAAATCCCGATCATGATAAATAGTTGCAAGTGTGACTTAGCCAATAGTGAGTAAGAATCACGATCATGAAATGGTCGTGACTTATGCTTTTCTTCATGATTCTTCTTTGCAACTTTACTGATCTTTGACAGCTTCGATCCTAAGCCAATTCCTTGCATTCCACGCATCTTTTTGCACCTTTTCACTCTTTATGAATAGAATTCCATCTTTAATCATTTTACTCCCAAAATTCACCTAGTTTCTGCACTTGCATAAAAAACAACTACATACCACGTGAAATGTTTTATATGAAATATAAAATGACTCTAAACCACATTATTTTATGAGTAAAAATATCAAGATAATAAGTGTTATTATTCACTTATCATACCCCCACACTTAACTTTTTCCTTGTCCTCAAGGTAAACATAACAGAAGGGTATAAAATAGTAATTCAAGTTCATACCTCATTTGGCGAAAGACTATTATAGTGAGTACCATATTCACACATTGCATAAGGTTTAAGTAAAGTATCTGAAATTTCCCACAAATTACTAATGTGCAATTTATATAGTCCAGTTGCATACCTTTGCTCTTAATGGAGGGCCAACCGAATTGCATCTTTATATAAGTGGTATATGCTCACTCGAATATTTCCTTCTCTCAAGTATAGTACTATGTATAAAGGACAGAGGGAGCACACTTTGAAAAGATTGATCTCAAGGCATTTGTAGATAACCTAGGATGCTAAACATTCTTAGTGGTTGCATTTTATGTTCCATACCACTCTCCCCTTTTTTTAGTGGTTGCATCTTATGCTCCATACCACTTTCTCTCATTTTTTTCTTTTAAGCATATGTTTTTGAAGTATAGATTTGTTCTTTACACCCATTTTTCATGCTATACTACTTTTTCTTTTTTTACTCATTAAATGGTTGCAGTTTCTGCTCTATACCATTCCTCACCTTTTGCATAACTCATTGGTTATCCTCTCTTTCTTTTGATTTTTTCTCTTAATACCCTCATCCTTTATTGATCACTTTCAAAGTATTATGGCTATAGTTTCCCTACACTTTAAACACACTTAATACTTATAGGATGTATTTGAGAATAGCATATAAAACTCATAGTAAGAACACTACTAGATATTACTCCACTCAAAACTTATCGGTAGCATTAAACTAAAACTATATAACTTATACTAATTCATGTTGTATTGAAATATATATCAAAACTTACTTGATAACTATGAACTATTTATTCAATTAACTTCTACTACCTAGTTTGCAATCTATCCAAAATGGGGGAGATTGTAAAACCCAAGTTAATAGTACTTCACAGTACTTAATAGTTTTGGAAATAGCAAACTTTCTAGGATAGTGAAATTAGTTGAGTACTAAGTAGACTCTTAATTAATTAAGCTAGTTTGAGTGTGTTTAAGGGAAAAACAACTCAGTTATCCTGAGTAATTAATTAAGTTATAACTTGGAGTAGGAAAAGCTGAGTCTTTGCTGAGTACTACATAGTTTAGATTTATCTCACTCAGCACATGCTAAGTTCTACTTTATTTATTTAAAAGGCAGTGATATAGTGACAAGTAGAGACTTTATAACACATATGCTACTAACGTCATTTGTGAAGAAACAAAATATTCTTCAGTTATTTTTCAGGAGAAAAAGAAGCTGAAAAAAATGAAGAATCCTGTGGTTCTCACAATGTTAAATGTTTCAGTTAGATGCATTAGAGATTCCTTGCTACAGTCCAAGAAAAAGGAATGATTCTATTATGCTCCGCGTCTCAACTGTCTCCTTGCATTTCTTTCAATGTCAACAAAGTTATCCAATGAAAGGATTCCACGTTGCATTAGAGCACGTATCTCTCAAGATCCAGATTGCTTGAAGATAAACGAGAATTTGTCAATGGAATTATATCATGCCTCAACGTTCATAATCCTATCTCTAAACATCCTGGAATCTGTCTCCAATGGGAAGATTCGAAAGATTTGAAGAGATGAGAAATTGAAGATTCGCGATATCTCAGAGTTTGCAACGGTTACTTAATAGAGCTTCAACATATAAATAGAAGATTGGAGTAGACGTTCAAACTTGGTGAATCAACTTGAATTTCTTAAGAGAAAAAACTTTGTGTAATTTCTCTCTACTTTCAAAGAAATTCCTCAGCAAGCAACCAGTAAAAATTCAATTCAATATCTGTTTGTAATAGAGAGAATCTTAACATTGTAAGAATTCAACATTTATAAGTTGAATTCAGTGCATGATATTTCATTCAAATCTTGAGTGTTAGTTTGGGAAGGGTACCCTAACTAAGTTAAGTGATAGTTAGAAAGGAAGGTACTTTCTGTAATAGAGTCTACCCATTATAAAGGCTTCTTTGCCTATTGAAGGAATGAATCACTAGAGGATTAAAGCTCGGAGAAGGTATCTAGGGACTGGAGGTAGGCTAGGGGCTGAACCAGGATAAAATCTTAGGTGTAATCGTTCTAACACTAAGCGATTTGCGTCATCAGTGATATGCTCATTCATCTCTCTCTCTCTCTCATTCATTTATTTGCTTAAATCCGATCTATGCTGAGAAGTTTCCTCAGCTAAGGATTGAAGATAAACTATACCAGCACAACTGAGTAGTTTATACATTTTTATATTGCACTCAGCAAATATACTCAGCACTCATATAAAAATAGAACTTGGTGAACAAATTAGAAAAAGTTTAAAAGTAACCTAGATAACGCATTCACGCCCCCTCTACATCATTATTAACCTGTTTATGGACCAACAAGTGGTATCAGAGCAGTTCCTCAACTTCAAGACTAATCATCTTTGAGTTAGATCCATAAATGGTGTATAATAACTTCAGTTCGAGTTCTGGTCAGGCAATTCTTCTTAAAGAGGGAATGTTTGTTACTAGACCACCTCTCTTTTATGGTAATCACTATACATTGATGATATTATATTGATGATATTATATTTGGAGCAATTGATGAGAAGCTGTGCAAGGAATTTAGCAAGCAGATGAAGAGCGAGTTCGAAATGTCTATGATGGGAGAGCTCAATTTCTTTCTTAGTTTTCAAATCAAGCAAAGTGAGGATGGGATCTTCATTAACCAATCCAAGTATGCAAGAGAAGTCTTGAAGAAATTTAACATGGAACATTCGAAGCCAATGTCTACTCCTATAGCCACGAATACTATCTTGAGTAAAGATGAAGTTGGAAAACCAATAGATAGCAAGTTCTAGAGAGGAATTATCGATTCTCTTCTTTATCTCACTACTAGTAGGCCAGACATACAGTATGCTATGTGCTACTATGCTCATTATCAAGCTGATCCTAGAGAATCTCATTTAGCAGCTGTGAAGAGGAATGAGATTCTCAGGTACTTGCAACGCTCAATTGAAGCAGGTCTGTGGTATCCCAGCAGCTCAGAGTTCACTCCTAGGGGATTCATAGATGCTGATTATAGAAAAGACAAACTCGACAGGAAGAGTACAACAGGAGGATGTCAATTCCGTGGAGAGTGTCTTGTCTCTTGGTATAGTAAGATGCAAACTTCGATCGCGCTGAGTACAACTAAAGCTGAGTACATGGTAGCAGGAAGTTGTGTAGCACAACTGCTTTGGATGAAGCAGTAACTGGATGATTATAGTATTAAGCCCAATTGTCTCGAGGTTATGTGTGATAATAAGAGCGTAATTGATTTATCTAAGAATCTAGTTCAGCATGGGAGCATGAAGCATGTCAATATTAGGGATCACTTTATTAGAGATCATGTGCTATGAGGAGATGTCAAGCTGGAGTACATTCCATCAAAGGAACAGCATGTTGATATCTTCACCAAACCATTACTAAAGGAACAATTCTGTGTACTGAGGTAATTAATTAGTATGGCGAATCGACGATGATGAAGAAGAATGAGATTCTAAAAAATTTAGCTAATTGTTGGAGATCAAGCATGAGAAGATACATGGATAACACCATCAAGTATTTCAAGTAACGTTGTGAGTTACTGCTCGCGGTAAAAATTCAAATCTCTACGTTTTCAAAAAGACATGCGATTGAATTGGAACGTTTCTGGCAAAAACTCACCATTTCACTAAGGCGGTTCATTAAGTGTTAATCTCAGCGTTAATCTTTCATCCCAAGCTGAGATTGTGACACGTACCCCTAAGAACTGAGAGTTGTCTATAAAAGTGGAACAGTTGAAGAGAGAGAGGTTCACTTGCTTTCTAAGATTTCAAATTTTTAGAGCATTTGAACCCTAATCCTTTATCTTTCAAATTCTCTCAACTCTCCTAACCTCATTTAAAAATGGCAAAAACAAAGACTACTTACATACTCAAGAGCACCACACCTTTGAGGATTATGGTAAATAACCAAGGAAAGATGGAGAAGTTAACTCTAGAAGTAGGAACCTATCTCGCTAAAATAGAATGGGAAGATAACTTAGATTTCAGTCTAGTTTATAAGGTGAACTATGAGAATCTGTTGCTGAATAAGACCATGCACCAAGTTATAAAGCAACATCACCTGAGTTCTTTTAGAAAGATGGAAGGCCCAGCAATCACCGGTCTCATTAGAGCTTTCTACACTCATCTCTATGCTATAGAGGGCTTTAATGACGTGCTGGTAATGGAATGTGGGGGCAAGATGATGCTGATTTGCTCCATGCTGATTGGAATCATTCTCAATATGCCTAATTCAAGCACTCAGCTTAAAAGGTCCAGTGATGAAGATGCCATTATTATCCCAGAGGACTGGGAACTCCCTGCTAACCATGTATCTGGGGAGATCACTACCAACTGGATATCATGGATAGTGTGGATGGTGAAGCTGTTGCTAAAAAAGACTAGCTCATTGACTAGCTACACTTATTTTGAGCATTGTATGGTCTACCATATGGTAGAGGGTATGAAATTGAATTGGCCTGTGATGATTCTTCATCACTTGGCCAAAGTTACTACCATCTATCACTATGGTTACCTCATAACCAAGATAATGAGGGCAATGAAAGTCGATTTGGGCGAGTTTCTGGGGGAGTTCAGTAAATCAGCTGTGCAAGTGAAGAAAAGACTTAAAATGTCTCACTTCAGCAAATTGACTTACAATCAAGTTCATACTAGGTACTCAAAGGCACAACAACAAAGAAAAGCAAAAGTGCATACCGACAGTATTGCCTGTGGACATCAGCAAGGAGGAAGAGGATCCTTTTATGGCAGACTTCGGGGATGGAACTGACTTTGATGAAGTTCCTATTTCAAGTATTCTTGAGAAGATCCCTACCACCCCCTTCGCAACTCAAAAGGTTGCTTCCTCTAAGGCCAAGGGGAAGAGTCTAGCCAAGTCCAATGAAACTCCCGTTCAGCAACAACGAAGGAAGATGGTAGACAAAACCCACTCTCAAAGGGAAGTGGAGGCTAAGCTACAAGCCGAGTAGCAAATTGAGGAGAAAGATGTAGAGATTGAGGCTAATGAGTCCTTGCGCCAAAGGAAGCGTAAAATGGTATTCTCAGACTATACTAAGGAGCAAGGCAAGGCCAAGAAATCTAAGGAAGAGGACCAGGATGTGTCCAATGCTGCTGAAAACATTCAAGGAATTTTTGCCAAGTTAAAGGGCACTCAACGTAAGCGTTTTACCACCACAAGGCCACTGTAGAAAAATGTACAAGTGGTGAGTAGTGAGGAGGATGCTGGAGAAACCTTCATCTAATTTCTGAGGAGTCTGATCCTCAGGAACCCAGCATCCCCACACCCAAATTCACTCATGTTGAGGAATCTACTCCTCAGCATGAGAAACCTCAAGCTGATCCATCCTTGGATCAAAAAGCCAACCCAGAGGTTCCTAAAAATCCTACCCCCCCTCCTTCTACTGTAGATCCTAACCCTTCTCTTGTATATTCTTCATCTACCTCAAGTTCTACTCTTGTAGATCCTGAAACACAGAAAACCACCTCTCATTCTTCTTCTTCTACATCTGTACATTCTCCAATTCATATTTCTTCACCTTCTAATAGCAAAAATTCTTTTCCTTCTCCAGTACATAATTCTTCTATTCCATCTCCTATACATTCTCAAATAACTCCCAATTCTTCCCAAGAAATTGTACCTTCTATTCCACTTAAACCAATTCCTTCATATGTAAATATTCCTAAACCTACTGTTTCTTCAAACCCATCCTCAACCCCCTTAACCCCTCTGGTAAGGGAAGTTTCCAACGTTGAGAATTATTCTCAGCAGGGAAAAGTAAGTGATCAGAATGCTGAGGTAAATTTTATAGCCCGTGAAGCACCTGAATCCAACAGAAAGCTAGAAATGGCTGATACATCTTTCCTGGCTCAAACCCATGAGTTAGCTAGAAAGCAATTTCCAGCGCTTAAAATTGATGCTGAGTTAGATGGAGAGCAAGCAAATTACTACTGGCTCAGGAATTAACGGACTTGTCATCCAAGCCTAAGGCGAATTTACCTGAGTTCGAATAGGACACAAGTGTGCTTAGTAAATCTCTACACTTTGATGAGTTTGAGAGGATCCAAGGTAGCTTGTTGGCTATTCGAAATCATTTGGCAAAAGAGAGTTCCAAAAGCTTGGTAGATAAGATGGTTCTAATCCTGAATGGGCTAATGGACTCTGTAGCCCAGCTTGGGGCAGCCACTGCATCTATCCCTATGTCTACTATGTTAGAAAATGCTGTCGTAGGAAAGATAAAGGGTAGTGTTGATGCTGCTACTGAGCAGCTGAGTGTCTTGAGTACCAACATGGCTACTTAAGTGACACAGATCCATGAGCTCAGAAGGGAGCAGGCCAAAATAAAGATTCTCAACTATCGCGAGATTGAAGACCTCACCAAAGAGGTGACACCTTCTAAGGATATTGGTCATAGCATTACAAAGCTTGTTGAGATGGAGTCCAAGTTCCTTCTTATCCATGATAACAAGCAAGATGAATTCATTAAGCTGCTGAAGAGCATATCTATGAAGTTGGACAAGGCCCCTGTTCTTAATCTTGATCTCTCAATAGTAAGATGGATACCATTCAGCAAGAGATCAATGATCACATTTCGAAGAAAGTATCTTCTTCATAGAAGTTCCTAGTATCTACGATGGGAAAGATTTTTCCAGATATGCCTATGCCCAGTGCGCCTCCAAGCTAGCCCCTTTGCCCAGAGACCGGAATGACTATCCACACAAAGCTCAATGTCATCAAATCCAAAGTGGAAGATCTACTGAAGAAGATTGATTCGCTACTGAAGATGGGAGAGCTGGATGGCAGAGATGTTTACTATACTTCCAAAACCATCACCTCCATTTACCCAAAGATTCTTGACATTGAATCTCAGTTGAAGATTGCACTGATAGCAACGGACTTCCGAGGCCTTCTGCATTATTTTTAACGCTTTGTGAGTCAAGGCTTTGATCAAATTACTCATCTCTCAAGGTGCCATCATCTTCTTCTTAGAGAGCTGAATGACCAAGATTTCCTCTCTACCAAATGCAAGGAGCAATTGGAGCAAGAGATTTCCCCTGCAACAATCGACCAGCAAGAAAGTTTCCAAGCTGCACTCGATGCCTTTAATGTCTACCTATATCAAATTGTTCAAGGTCAGATAGCAAAGGGGGAGAAGGTAGATGAAGATGCTTTTAGAACGAAGCATGGCAAGCATGGTTCTTCTTCTTCTTCAGCACGCAAGCATTAGCTTAGGCTATTTTCTTTTTAGTTTTGTAGAAAACTTGTAATAGGACTTAATATAATCTTAGCTCAAGACATCTATTATGTAATGACTATGCTCTTTTTATAATCAATAAAAATACAAGTTTTTCACCTCAAGTTAAGATCTTCTTAACTTTTTAGCTGAGTTGAGTACATTTTTTGTTGTATATCTATTGACTTAGTACAGGAAAATATACAAGAGACCAAAAACCTTGAAGATAAGCTGAAGTAAGATAAAGTCCCAAATCAAAGAAAGAAATCCTCCAAGTATGGGGGAGTTGAGCTGCTTGAAGAAGACTCACTCAGTATGGGGGAGCTCAAGCTGACTAAGGGAAGTCACTCAACACAAGGGAGTTCTTACATCGCTTTCAGGTATTCTGATAACTATGAACTATTTATTCAATTAACTTATTCTACTACCTAGTTTGCTATCTGTCCACAATGGGGGAGATTGTAGTACCCAAGTTAATAGTACTTCACAGTACTTAATAGTTTTAGAAATAGCAAACTGTCTAAGATAGTGAAATTAATTGAGTACTAAGTAGACTCTTAATTAATTAAGCTAGTTTGAGTGTGTTTAAGGGAAAAGCAACTCAGTTATGTTGAGTAATTAATTAAGTTATGACTTAGAGTTGGAAAAGTTGAGTCTATGTTGAGTACTACATAGTTTAGATTTATCTCACTCAGGACACGCTAAGTTCTACTTTATTTATTTAAAAGGTAGTAATATAGTGACACATAGAGATTTTATGACACATATGCTACTAATGTCATTTGTGAAGAAACAAAATATTGTTTAGTTATTGTTTAGGAGAAAAAGACACTCAAAACAATGAAGATTCCTATGGTCCTCACAACGATACACGTGTCAGTGAGGTGCGTCAGAGATTCCTCGCTACAGTCTAAGAAAAAGGAATGATTCTGTAATGCGCTGCGTCTCAACTATCTCCGCGCGTTTCTTGCAATGTCAGCAAAGTTATCCAATGAAAGGATTTCAGGTCCATTAGAGCACACATCTCTCAAGATCTAGATTGCTTGAAGATAAACGAGAATTTGTCAACCGAATTATATCGCACCTTAACTTTCAAATTCCTATCCCTAAACATCCTGGAATCTATCTCCAACGGGAAGATTAGAAAGATTTAAAGAGATGAGAAATTGAAGAATAGCAATATCTCAGAGTTTGCAATGGCTACTTATCAGAGCTGCAACTTATAAATAAAAGACTAGAGCAGACGTTCAAACTTGGTGAATAACCTTGAATTTCTTAAGAGAAAAAACTCTACGCAATTTTTCTCTGCTTTCAAAGAAATTCCTCAACAAGCAATCAGCAAATATTTAATTCAATATCTGTTTGTAATAGAGAGAATCAATCTTAGATTTAACATTGTAAGGATTCAACATTTTATAATTTGAATTCAGTGTGTGATATTTCATTCAAATCTTGAGTGTCAGTTTGGGAAGGGTACCCAAAGTAAGTTAAGTAGTAGTTAGAAAGGAAGGTACTTTCTATAATAGAGTCTACCCACAATAAAGGCTTCTCCGTGTATTGAAGGAATGAATCAGTAGTGTATTAAAGCTAGGAGAAGGTATCCGAAGACTGGAGGTAGGCTAGGGGCCGAACCAGGATAAATTCTCATGTGTAATCATTCTAACTCTAAGCGATTTGCTTCATCAGCATATGCTCATTCATCTCTCTCTCATTCGTTTATTTGCTTGTATACGATCTGTGTTGAGTAGTTTAATTAGCTAAGGATTGAAGGTAAACTGTGCTAGCACAGTTGAGTAGTTTATACTTTTTTATATTGCACTCAGAACGTATACTTAGCAAGCATATAAAAACAGAACATGGCGAACAAATTAGAAAATGTTTAAAAGTAACCAAGATAACGCATTCACCCCCCTCTGCTGTCATTATTAGCCTGTTTACGGACCAACAAAAAATTTTGTTCAAAATATGCACCAAAATTGAACTTGTAATACCTAAAACTCACAAACATCTTCAATTTTTTAATTTTATTTGATTTTTGTGGATTTTTCGAGATTTTACAAATGCCCCCCCACACTAGAGAACACAATGTCCTCATTATGAGAGACTTAACTAAAAACGAGAAACGAAACTTAACACACACACATAATCAAATGAAAATGAAAAGAAAAGAAAATAAAAAGAAAAAGATATTTGAACCCGGTTATTTTCAATCTTCCGAGCTTAAATCTGGAGGACTCGGTGAGATATCTATATTCTGCTTCTTAAAGTACGAACTCAACTTGTAGTTCAAAGAAATGTTGGATTTTGTGAGTTGACGAACATCTTGTAGTATCAAAGCTATACTAACGCATGCTTGATCGACATCTTTCACGAACTTTCCTCTCCAAGTATCATCATTAGCATGTGTACTCCCGGAGGCTTGTCTCGTTTCACTACTTTCGATTTGAACTTCTTCAATGCCTTCATCGGATTGGTTCTCTCGAGAAGTATATTCTTTAGTCGATCTTAACTTCCTAACCCCCATTCCATATGGTAAAAACATAAATTTCCCTTACTCTTCTTTAACTAATCCCGCTCTCTTCATGAAAAATCCTCCCATAAAGTTGAACTTCTCCTGTTGAATGAGATTTTGACACCGTATCGATCCAATCCCGTTAACTCAGTCCATACACTCGCTAAATCATAATTTTCTTCCTTTTCAATCTATTCATATATTCCTCCAAGACCAAACCACTAAATGAAATCCATTAAATTCAATTTATACTCATTCCCTTCATTCTTAAATTAACTTATGAGAAAACTCTCATCCTCCTTAATAGTAACCAAAAACTTGAGGACCCATTCCTCGTCAAACGGGAAATGCATGTTCACAAAGCTTTCCAACCCAAATAGCAAGAAGTATTCCTCTACTTCTGCATGTATTCTAGAATCAATTACAAAAGTAGGATCATAAAAGAGTGTACCTTGGAAATCAAAGTTCTTGATCCTCATGTATCTCTCAACTTCTTCACCATATATCAGAAAAGGGCATCCAAACTTGGTTTGTTGATAAACAAATTTGTTCTTTCCCTTGGTTGTTGCTGATTTCTTTGGAGCCATTGAAATTTAATTTAAGAATTAGAAAGAAAGATTTGTGTTTTGATTTTGGGAAAAATAGAGAAAATTTGCTTTGCAAGAGATAGAAGTTGTATAGAAGAGTGATTGATTTGTGAGAATCAACTAGGAAAATAGTTACATATATATAGGGTATGTTACTTTTTCAACGGATATATTTTCAATATAACCGTTAGAAAATGAGCCATTACAGCAATAACTGCTGTGAAATCACGCAGGTCGCGATCACGAAGGATTGTCGCGATCGTGACTTTTACTTAGGCAGAAACATAATGTTTTGACAACTCCATTCACGAGCACGAAATAGGTCGCGAGCACAAAATGTTCAAATCCAAAAAATTTTCACTTTTCTTTTATTTTAAAATGACCTTAACTTAAAAACACAAAAAAATAAATAAACAAATAAATAAATAAATAAATACACACACACACACACACACACACACACACACACACACACACACACACACACACACACACACACACACACACATATATATATATATATATATATATATATATATATATATTCAGAAAAGATAAGAGATTTAAGTGCCAATAGAGTTTCCCAACCCCTTGACTTCATATTCATGGATGAAATCTAACTTGACAACTTCTTGAATGTAAGCATCGATCAAGTCAAGTTTCATGCATATGTCTTCATCCATTGGATATTTATAAGCCTAATCTACATTAAATTCAACACTATCATAATTTATCCTTAACTTAATTTTGCCTTCCGACACATCTATTAAGGCTTTGCAGTATGCGTAAAAGGTCTTCCTAAGATTATAGGGCATTTTTCATCATATGCAAAATCTAGCACAACAAAGTCTGTCGAAAAAAAAAAACCTATCCATTTTAACTAGCATATCTTCTATTATTCCATAAGGATGTTTAATAGATTGGTCAGCCAATTGCAAGACTATATTTGTCCTTTTAACTTCATCATCAAGCTTCAACTCTTTGAAGATTGATAAAGGCATAAGATTTATACTAGCCCCAAGATCACATAAACATTTTAGAAAGGAAATGTTTCCAAGTTTACACGATATTGTGAAACTTCCCGAATTTATAAGTTTAGTGGGCATTGTAACTATTATTATTTTGCTATAATCTTCAGTAAAAGGTACTTTCGATATTTGTTTGCCACTTTTGTATTGATAAGTTTAATAACTTTTTGGCAAAGATTTTGGCTATATATTAATGGTGGAAAAAACTTGTTCACGTAAAGTATAGGTGTTGTCAATACCACTTACCAAGATAGAAAAATGATGATAACTGCAATTATACAGTAACGATGTAGTTTTAAAAGATATCGATCCCGCAGGAAAGGACCAGCTCTAAAGATCAACAAGGAAAATGGAATGAAGAAAATAAAATAAAATAATTTGAAGTTTTGGATAGGAGGATTAGAATGAAGAATGGATAGATATATGTATGGAAGATTAGATATTCTAATATATAGATTTTCCTACGAAATAAGTATAGCAAAGAAAACATGCAAGTTCAACAAAGTTATTACGTTCACTAAACTAATCTAACATAATTGGTTTTAGACACTCAGATGTTCAATGATTTACCGCAGGGTAACACATGAAATGACTTTTCTAAATCTAGCGCAAAAGAATCAAGATAATTATATAAACCTGGATAACAATATTACAATGCTTAGTACGGGTCGCTCTCACATTACCACATTTAGCGAGTTACAATTCCAAAAATGTTGGCTCACTAAACAATGTTAAACTCACACATCCAGTGATTATACACAATCTCGTTAACCCTGAAACTACTCTTAAAGTTAGCTCCAAAGCATATAACTTGATTAATATAAAAGACTTAATACGAAATACACATTATGACACATAGACATAACATAAACTTCGAAATAGAAATTATAAGTAGAAAGTAAAGCAAAGTTGTAAGGTATGCAAGTGAAAGATAAAGTTGATCAAATCTTATCCACTCTTTAATGGGAGTCGTAAATTCCTGTAATTCTTGTGTCTGCTTTGAATTCGGTCTCAGCCCGTATAGAACCTCCGCTAGGATGCTATTCTTTGTGAATATTAAACAAACGAATGTTGAAGAATGAAAAATTTTATTGATAAGTAATTTGCAAGTACACTTATACAAAAATTGCTCGAATATGTAGAGAAACCTAGTGATCGAAACAAGGATTCGAATCACTTAATCATTTTCTCACTAACACTTGTGAACGTAGCGAAAACTAAATAATTTCACTCTCTATCTACGCACACACTATATCTCTCACTTTTTCTAATTCCAATGCCACACCACGCATGACATTTGTAAGGTTTGGAGCCCTATTTATAGAGTTCGAAGGGTTACGTCTATCCAAACGAAGAGTTGTCTCCATTGGTGAAAGATTGCATCACTTCATTATGATTGGTTGAGAAGCTTTAATCTTATCCACAATGGATAGGCATCTATTCATGATTGGTTGACTTCTGATAAGTGTCTTTTCATTGGTAGTTGATGGCGGTTGATGGCGGCTGATCATTCTTATCTGGCGGTTGGTAGTTAAGAAGATTTGATAAGAAAACCGTCGAAGTCGCGATCGTGATATACAAGTCGTGATCGTGAATACTTTTCTAGCAACTTTCTCTTGTGAAGTATACAAGTCGCTACCGCAAATGATTGTCGTGACCATGAATTGTGTTTTTCTTCAGAATTCTTCTTGTAACTTTACCGATATTTGACAGTTTTGATCCTAAGCCAAATCTTTAAGTTCCCACGCATCTTTTCACACCTTTTTCACTCTTTTTACATAGAATTCCACTTTAGATCATTTTACTCCCAAGATTTGCCTAGTATTTACATTTGCATAAAAAAACAACTACATTCCACGTGAAATCTTTTATATGAAGTGTGTAAATGACTTAAATTATAGTGTTTAGTGTGTAAAATTATAATGATAATAAGTGTAATTATACACTTATCATACCCCCACACTTAAATTTTGCCTTGTCCTCAAGGTAAATTCAACAGAAGTGTATAAATTGGTAATCAAGTTCGTACCTCATTTGGCAAAAGACTATTGCAGTGATTACGACATTCCCACATTGCATAAGATTGAAGTAGAAGCCCGAAATTTACCACAAATTAGTAATGTGCAATTTATATAATCTAGTTGCATACCTTTGTTCTTAATGGAGAGTCAACCGAATCGCATCTTCATATAAGCGTTATATGCATACTCAAATATTTCCTTCTCTTAAGCATAGTATAAAGTATAAAGGACATAAAAAGCACACTTTGATTAATTTTCTCTCAAGGAATTTTTAGGAAACCAAGGATGCTAAAACACTCTCAGTGGTTGCATTTTATGCTCCACACCACTCTCTCATTTTTTCTTTTCTTTGAAGCATATGTTTTTGAAGTACTTTGTACTTTACACCCATTTTTCATGTTATGATTTCTTATCTTTTCACTCAATGAATGGTTGCAGTTTCTGCTCCGTACCATTCTTCACCTTTTGCATAACTCATTGGTTATCCTCTCTTTCTTTTGATTTTTCATTCATAATACCCTCATCCTTTATTGATCAATTTCAAAGTATTATGGCTATAGTTTCCCAACACTTTAAACCCACTCAATACTTATAGGACTTATTCGAGATTTGCATAGAAAACTCATAGTAAGAATACCATTAGATATTACTCCACTTAAACTTTTCGGAAGCGTTAAACTAAAACTATATAACTTATACTAATTCATGTTGCATTGAAATATATATCGAAACTTACTTGGAATGTTGCTTTCGAATGTTACTCACCACTCATCCTTGCCAAACTCAAAACATTTAGTTCGAAATATGCACTAACATCAAACTTGAAATACCTAACTCTCACAATAACCTTGGACAAATCTTAGTAAAGTATAAGAATAGATAATGTATAAATGACACGAAAATCAACAAAAATTTTCAAATTCTTCGATTTTTTATTTTATTCAAAATATTTTTTTAGATTTAACGGAATTTTTACAAATTCTTCCCACACTAAAGAACATAATGTCCTCATTGTGAGACATTTTATAAAAAAACGAAAAACTAAACAAACAACTAACTAGTCTAAAAAATATGAAAAAGAAAAGTAAAGAAAAGAGAAAACCCGTTTGTTGTGAAGGAGAATCCGGGGCCCATGTTGCGATCGCGAAGGCCTCTCACAATCGTGATTTCCTTCAAAACAGGAACAGAAGGTTTTGTTGTACAACTTCACGAGCGCTATATATAGTCGCGGTCGCGATCTTCTTCAATTCTTCTATTTCTTCAATTTTCAGACTTAATACCTAAAAAAACTAAGAAAAACAAACGTATTAAATATAATTGCCCATTCTCCGGCAATTTGATCTCTAGAACGCACTGGCCTTCCCAAGCAACAGCGCTAAAAACTTGTTCGCCACTTTTCTACTAACAAGTTTAATAACTTTTTTGCAAAGATTTTGGCTATATATTAATGGTGCTGAAAACTTGTTCACATAAAGTATAGGTTTCTCAATACCACTTATCAAGATAGAAAAATGATGATAACTACAAGTATATAGTTGCAATGTAGTTTTAAAAGATATCGATCCCACAGGGAAGGACCAGCTCTAAAGATCAACAAGGAAAACAGAATGAAGAAAATAAAATAAAATAATTTGAAGTTTTGGATAGGAGGATTAGAATGAAGAATGGATAGATATATGTAT